>WEIS01042395.1:2250-20760 GCA_013389965.1 Todus mexicanus
GGATGCCATTCACTGAATTACAGGTGAAGCTCAGCCAGAAGCGAAACACACAGCTCATTGTGACTGTTCGGTTACAGCTAAGGAAAACTGTATAATGTGTCCCTGCATCTTGCAAACAGCTCTCCCACAGGCATGGCAGAGGGTTTCACTACAGAGCAAGACACCCTGCATTTCTACTGCAGCACTGATAACTCAGACCACGGCCTCTCACGCTGTCGGAGTGTATTGCCCAGTTTTCCAACATAGATCCTTCCACTTCAGTCAGTACTAGGATGTTTCCACGTCAAAAGAGTGACAGGTTTCTTAAAGGACCATACTAATGCCAACCACTAGCCTCATGAAAAACTAATAACCACTTGTATTTCCAGAAAGCACAAATATTTGCACAGTGTGACCTCAGCTCCTAAGGTCTGAAAAGTAAATAACAAATCAGTGTACATGTTTAAACTAGACATTTTAGATATGTTAGGTAATGAGAGCAAGCTCAAAGCCTGGATAAGCCCTGCTAAGATTGCTTGGAACTGGAGCTACAAATTTATCGTCATGCTATCCAAAAATAAACACATTCACTCTGCAAGAACTTGGGACCCACAAGAAGTTATCAGAGTTGTGCTTTCTTAATTCACATTATAAAGCCACTCTACATAAATACAGTCCTGTTTTACTTGTACTTTCTCATCAGCTTGTATTATTTAAAACATGTGGGACATCCACACAGATGGGAAAAAAAAAAATAGGTCAGGCTTGAAACAAAAGCCAAGCCATTCCACTTTATTAGATTAAACACACGGAACTGTAATTTTAAATTCCAAGTAAGGCAACTTAATGAAAACATTCTGAACACACAGATAAAAACTACTACAAATTGTTGTAACCTTTAATTGCCATGTTGCCAAATGCTTTACTAAAAACAGAACTGATAAGTTTTGCCAGTCTGATTTGAAAATGCACAGAAAAGGACTGTATTGCTAAGTGATCATATGGAAAATTCAGGATTTTTCTAACATCAGTAACCAATATAACAGTCCAGCATGTCTGATGATGGGCATTTGCAAAATCTAGTTCTTCCATTTGCAAAGATCCTGTTTTTAAGCAAATGTATTCAGTTTCTGGCACTGAATTTACATTACAAATCTCAGAAACATTTATTCATTTTCCTTTCACCTTCTGCATAACCACAATATTTACTACTAAAATATGCAAAGCCCAGATACAGATAAGTGCACGAAATTTAATTTAGTTATTCAAGCTGAATGTCCTAAACATCATTTGATTGCTGCCACCTATTGTTCCAACGATGATGCAAGGAGTGAAGACTTTTCCCCTTCTGCCCCAACCCAATACTAGTACTCAGCTATTTAAAAGCTTAGAAAGTTACTAAATCTTTACATATCCCAAGTTATGTAAAGAAAGAAAGGCAGAGGGGAAATTAAGACACTGAAAAAAGATTATTTTTTTTTAATTAATTTTGTTCAAGAATTCTACTGTAACTTCAAGTAAACACAGGACATTATTTCTGAATGGCAACCAACCAAATCAAGTAAGTGAAGAGTAATTTCATCAGATGTGAGTATCGAAGAGCCCTAAAAAAAGCCTGTTTCACAGACTGCCAATTCAACAACTTCACTAGTTGGAGAGATTTCAAAGCTTATGAGTTCCAGCAGCATTACTACTTCTGTCTCTACTATTCCTAAATACGCAAGTGGTAAGTCTATTTGGACACAAAAGCTGTAGAAGGAATGAATAAAGGTTTAAAATGAAGGTGGATAGAGACGAATAAATCTAAAAAGACTGGTCACAGGCAAGTCACTTCCTTCCCTGCCCCCTTTCAGTTAAGTATTGATAAATGCTAGCAAAATTCAAAGAATACAAACGAACTGAACATAAGAATACAAGCAAACAGAACAAAATACATTATATATGTAAATATAGACATATACATATATATATACACACATATATATTTTGATGTCTATAAATTAGAAAAATACACACAAACTTCTCCATTAATCTACGTTTTGGCTTTGCACTCATAAGACAAGAACAATCATTTCTCACACAATCCATTTAAAATGATAATTCTAGGTTGTCAAAGGCCACTGAATTCTGTCTTCTCCTAAATGTATACAGCTTCACAATGACATAACGTTCAGGTTCATCTAAAAGGTTAAGGAATAGAAACTAATAAATCAGCTTGACAAAAGCTTTAATATGCAAAGCTTTAACTATTAAAATGGAAACTTTGCCACTGAATTTGGGAGGGTCATTATTTCAAAAATCTTAATTCTCCGAATACAATGTAAATAAATGAAAATTATTATTTTTTAAAAAAGGAAGACAAAAGAAGCCCTCCCTCAAGCAGACTGTGATATCCCCTATCAGTAATCTTCATTCCTAAAGCCAGAATACAAACCAAAGAGTAACTCATCTCACCACAGGTCAAATTGATAAGCCTCATCTCATTTGTTTTCTGCAAGAAAACACCTAACTGCAAATACAGGAGCCTATCTTTCTGCACACATCTCTGAAAACATGGGCACAGGTGCCCAGACTGTTTTGTTATTAAACAAAATATTATTGCATGCTTATGGCAATCATATATGGGACCACTGCTTAAAAATAGAATACTCAGTTAAATATTCTTAACAAGAGGAACGTACCAATGTGACAGAGTCAGTCTCAAGGCTCAAACAGGAAAATTGTCAATTCTTTCAAGGGGTGAATTACTACTTCTGGTTAATCATTTGAACTGGCCAGCTCAGGTTCATCTATGCACAAATATCAAAGGCTAATTCCAGTGCTTGCTAATGGATCAAAGGGTCACCTACTGCACACTGGTCCACCTGTTACCTATACATTAACGCGGACAATCCCTCAAACTCCATTTAAAACTTCATTTGGCTTTGAACTGATTGATCTGACTCTATCTAAGTGGCCGAAATAGACCCTGGCACAGGTCCACAGTTAGCAGTTCAATCTCTAGCATGCAGCAAAACCAATGTGAAAAGGCATCTCAGACAGCAAGTTCATGTAAGAAAAATGGAGGAAAATTATGAAGGCTATGGAAGATCTTTAAACTTGCTGCCTCCTAGAAGCTGTCTAAGCAGGGATGATACACTGAAGAAAAGGAGGGCTTGCAGTGAAGGCTAGTTACAGTCAAAATGAGGGCTGATGGGGAAATGGCCAAAACTCACCCCATTGATCCCGCTAATCACAAACCACAACAGTGACTGAGATTAGTATTCCCACAAGGTGCCAAGCCATGTCTTTCACTTAGCTTCAATGCCTGTCTTTTATATAACAAAAGCGTTCAAGATCAGTAATTAAGATCACGGAATCACAGAATATTCTGTTAGGGGTTGGGAAGGACCTCAAAAGATCATTTAGTCCAATCTCCCTGCCAGAGCAGGATCACCTAGATGAGGTCACAAAGGAACACATCCAGGCACGTTTTTAATGTCTCCAGAGGAGACTCCACAGCTCTACCACACTGTACACCTAAATCCTGCCCCCTCTTAACTTCAACCCTCTTACCTGCAGGCACAGAGTACTTACATGTGACCTTTGAGTTGGCCACACAGGCTGCTGTGGCTAGCAGGAGAAAGCCCTCCACTTTGTCCAGCTCTGCACATGCCTCATCTCAGCTGCAGCCTGAGCACAGCAGCAAAAGGATGCCTCCCTCTCTGAGTGACGGCAAGTTTGCAACAAGGAGCAGGAACCTCCTCTTCCAAGGATGGCTGGAATTGCTCGTTAGTACACAGAGAATGCACAAATATATCTTCCATTAGAATCACCAAATTTTGTGTCTGGATTTGAAAGGAAGGAGCACATACAGATGATTTAACTGCTTTACAGATAAGGAAGCAACCTCAGCATTGAGTTGCTCAACAAGTCAGATCAGCTTGCATAGCCAAGTAAAAACTAAAGTATTCATTTGCACCACCAGACTCAGTTTGGCATCAAAACAGGGAGCAGATCTGGCTCTCAGCTGGGTACACACTCAGTAGTGCTGACAAGGAAGACAAAAGGACGACAACGTCAGCGTGGATAGGATAAGACAACTATTCCGTTCAGCAGCTGTCTGCAGTTAACCACCTTAAGCTGAACATGACACTGATTCTTAGATCCGTGAAACTCCCGTTGTCTCATCAAAACTCAGCTCTTTGACATGCCATCAGTATAAGGTTGAGATTTGCAGATACACTGATGCACACCCTGACCCTCTTGTCAGTCAAAAAGGATCTGAAATCTACACTCTCTTCAGGCTCTGAAACACCTTCCTTACATATCCCTCGTCCATTTTCCCCTCACTTCTTAGTCTATTGAAATAATAGTAAAGAAGCCAATAGCTGCAATGCTAAGGAATTCCAGGGGATGGGGAGTCAGCCCTGTTGCCTGAGATGAGGAATTAACAGGTAGTTGGAAATCTGGAAGCAGGTGTAACACAAGGTACAGGCAAAGAGAGGAAAAGAAATGCAAAGGGTAGTAGAAGACAAAACTTGCTGGGTTCTCTCAGATAGAAATTAATCCCACAGCTATACAGAAGATTAAGAAAAGGATATTATATAGAGCATCTGACAGTTACACCTGTCCCCATATAAGTATATGGTTTGGGTTGTTGAGGTTCCCCATCTGCTGTGAGCTGAGGTCTGAAGTAGCTTGAAAGTCAGCCACAGCCACAAACATTTCTGAGCAGTATTTCATGTTAGGCTGCCATAATAAGCCTAACAAAAAAATAAAAATCACAATCAGGATGATGTCTCTCCTTGCAGACAGGGGAACTGCCCAATCCATCGTACCTGTTACACACCATTCTCCTCTTTAACGGTTGCAAAGCCATGCTGCAGACAGTGACCTGACAATGTTTTTAACATTAGTATCTTTACCTAGTAGAAAAGTACACATGTGGCTATTAAAAGGAAAATATGTAATTCTGAAAAGGATGTCTACACATTTACCTTGCTTGTATGATTCAGAGCATGAAGGGAAAGAGCACACTCACTAACCAAGAAAATTCAGTGGGGATACAACAAATAGCAGAGAAGGCCTGCTCTTATACAAATCTCTTCAGGCAGAAAGCTTAAAATAAGAGGCTGTCATGAAAATAATTGTCTTCTTAACCGTGATCAGACACCAATTTTTCCCTGTGCTACTATAAGACACCGTGCTGCAGTTGAATGTCTTGCTGTCATCTATCCTTCTCTCCTTCCAGCACCCAGCCCATTTTCATCTCTCAGACTGGTCATGGTTACTGTGAACCAACTTCAGCCAGACCCTGGCAACTCACTCCAACTACCTTCCTTCTATTGCTCTGATATCTTTTAACAGAAGGCATCCAAATCATACTCAAATATTTAAATGTGTTAAAACCCAAGACAGAGCAGAGCACAAAGAGTCAAGTGTTGAAGTCATCTCTCCATCTTTCAAGCACTGATGTTTTTTCTACAAACCAGAGAGCAGAAAACCCATAAATTTTCAATTGTCTATTTCAGGAGCTGGCAGTAGAGAGGAAACAAGCCCTATTTGACCAGAACTGATTCAAGCCACACAGATGCCCCTGTGCTGCTGCCAGCACACTGAGTTCAAAGAGAAGTTATTAGCCAGACGAAGAACATCATTGGTACAACACTGAAGCCAAGGTGATAAATCCACAGCCCAGGGCACTTCAAATGCCTCTGCCAGGGTCAGCGGAGGCCTGGCGGGGCTTCCTGGCTTCTGCTGAGCATCAGCCCTCAGAGTCATCTCCTGTAGAGTTGCATCAAAACCTCTGTCCTGTAAACTCTCACAGTAACTGTTCCATAAGGACCACATCTCACGGCAAGTACCCCAAACCTGGTCACAGGCTTGGCAGCCCAGCTAATGAGCCCTCCCAGAAACAAGACTGCTAGGAGCACACCACAGATGGACACTGTGCACAGAGCTAGCATGGGTGAACATCAGCTTGACTTCAGAGAAAAGCTGGCCCTGGAATCCTCACACCCAAGACAATGCACATAAGCTATTCAACTTGTCCAGGCCTGAACTTACACATATTTCTCAGCACTAAGCTGCTCTTTCTATGCCTTCATGGCATTGTTAACACGTTCACCCGAATCAATTACGAAAGGATAATTAAGATTTACTCACATTTGGGCAATACGACCCCTACGGGGCAGCCAGAAACAGCAAACAAGTTGAGGAGTCAGAGAGGCTTTTATCTTATAAATTAAAGACCAAAGAGTTCTGATCTGGACTTTTTCCTCCCCTGCAGTTTGTATGAGGCTCACTGAAACGCCCTAGGGCTTTTCCCCCCCAGTCTTACTCTCCAGGACACACCTATTGCAGACACACCAAGGGCAGCACTCAACAGCAGCATGACATGTCAACAGAGAGATACCGGCACAGAAACCGCCACATGGGGGAGCAGCTGCAGCTCTTGTCTGACTCAACAACCCTTTTCAAGATACAGAAAGACAAGCCTTGTTTTAGAAGTCTGAAAAAATTAGAGATCAGATTAAAATTTGACTCATCTATTGAGACATTTTTGCTATCAAGGTATTACCACTCATGTGCCACACATATGGCCCTGAAACTACCCATGTCCTGTCATTTTTCAGATGCATCCTGTTCTGCCGGAAATTATCAGACAACTCGGACTGTTCAGTGTTCCTTTGCTCAACTGCCACTTTAGGTGAGACATCTGTGCTTTTGAGGTATGAACTTACTGTTTACAATGTCACCTTGTAGCTGAAGAATTTGTGGAACAGGCATTGTAAGAATAACTATATCAAACTGTTCCGGTGAGCCCATTTTCCTGGAGAC
The DNA here is from genome assembly GCA_013389965.1 of Todus mexicanus. NCBI lineage: Eukaryota > Metazoa > Chordata > Aves > Coraciiformes > Todidae > Todus > Todus mexicanus. The sequence goes on from WEIS01042395.1 coordinate 9,052, forward strand.
TTCCCATTTCCCACCTCTGAGAGAGATGTGAGTTACATGCTGTTCATAGAAGACATCTGCACCTGCTTGGAAAAAGAAGAAGTTCAATACACGTAACAGTGAATTCCACAGAGCAAATGCAGAGTAGTTTCCCTTAGTAACTGGGTGACTTGCAAACAGCAAAGCACACAGACAGTCTTAGGGTAAAGTTTCACAAATTAGGCTGAATCAATTTAACAGCCAGTATATGATATTAAAAAGAGAGGATCCTCATGTACTAGGGCTGGTATTCATCTCATTCCTCTTTGACATGATTCAGCTCAGTAAGTAGATGGAGAACTACCAGCTGCTCTCTTTTCCAGGTTAGTTCACTGTGGCTCTAGTGAGCTGAACAAGTTCAGAGGGAAATCAGATGAGCACAGGAGGTGGCAGAGGGTAAGCAATCGAAGTATACCCTCTGGAGACAAAAAATTGTGTTGCCCCTCTTAGTATCTCACATATATCAAAAGACAGAAACATAATTATTTGCAAGATAAGGGTCTAAAAAACCCAGCTAATTAAAGACAAAAACAATCACGTGAAAGGAGTAAAGCTCTCCTGCTCATAAAGAGAACATTTTCCATTTTACAGAGCTCACAGACATATTTCTTCATCTAAGCAACTTTAAGGTCTACATAAACAAACAAGGAACATGAACATGTTCATTGGGGATTTAAATCTGAAAGACAGTTCAAGAATGCCATCAAATACACAACCATTAAAACCTTTCATTTCATGCAAAGGCATCTAAAAACATTACCTGACTGTTTTAAATAATACTTGACAATCGAGGATGTGCCCTGGGGTGCCATGTAATTGCACGAGCCTTCTTTCACTACCATTCCTTCCACAGGTGCAGTCAGCGGTTTCAGGATGCCATGAGACAGAAGCTCCTCGTAGAAGCTTGAAGGGAGCAAACGACACAGAGATGAAAACCAACAGCAGCCGCCACACCAGTTCTCACAATTACAGCTGAGACGGGCCTAACTTTTGCATTTAGTTTTCAACAACCTTGTACAACCTGTATTCTAAGGCAGGAACCTGAAACGAAGAAAACTCAGTAACAACTAAGTGTTATTACGCAGGGATTCTTTACTACGGTGCCGGGCAGCGTGGGGGAGAGCTCCTCCGGACGCGTGCACCTTGTGTTTGTTTAGTCCAAACTTTTATAATCCAGTTCCATATGTATACATACCATTTCCGAGAAAAAGCGGTATTGTTGAGATTAGTTAGTTCCAGGAACATATTAGCACAAATTTACACCCACTTGGCCCAAAGCAGTGGGTTCCCGTTATCTAACCGACAGCATCAGGCTCCTTCCTTACCTGTCGTTCTAATGCAGACGCGCTTGCCTAAACGCCACAGCCCGTCCTCCAAATCCCACCACCCCCCAAATCATCACAGATCAATACTTAACTACAAGGGTCCCATTTCACCAGCGCTGCGAGTTGCTGAAGTCTCTGGGTGTTCGGTTATCGTGCCTGCTTGTGCGCCTCGCTCCCGTGTGAAGGTGTAGGTGTGCAATAGGAAGACAGGTTGCTGCGTTCTGAGCACGTTATTTCTATGCTGGTTTGGTTATTTCTGTGGCATAGCTTCATAAACTGAAATAACGTAGTGTCTTTCAAGCAGAAAAAAAAGTATAGCGCTTTCTTTTACTTGANCACAGCCCCCTCAGCCACCGCTGCCCTCAGCCCGAGTGTGTCCCTCCCGCTCCGGGCCGCGCAGACCCGCTGCAGGCAGCGCTCCCGGCCAGGCAGGGCTCCCAGCCCAGTCTGTGGCTCCCCAAGCTGCCCCTGGAGCTCCTCGTCCCCCTCCTAGTGGCCCCTCGCTCCTCTGTCAGCCCCAGCCCCAACTTCATCCTCCCCCCCATCTGACACAGAGGGCTGGTGAGCAGAAAGCTGAGGTGCATGTGAGCGTGGCAGCAGGAGGGCACCTGTGCGGGGAGACAGGCCGGTATGGAGTATGTGCCAGCTGACAGCAGCCTCTTGAGATGGCAGCAAAGAAGTGACTGGTGTCATCCGTGAACAGGACTCAGGGACAGGTCCAAGCTGTAAAGCTTTATAGTGCGACAACCCACGGCATGGAGGGGCTAATAGCTGCTCAGGTCCTCCTTCTCTAGGATGGTCAGGTGCCAGGAGCTAAAGCCAGCAGAGATAAGGTCATGTTCCACCTGTGAAAGGTCATGTTCCACCTTGCCAACAGAAAGGCGTCAAGCAAGGAGCTGCAAGGAATAAAGAGTAGCCTGGGCCATTGAGTAATGAAGCTTGAGCAACTCAATAAACTTCTGTGATTATGTGACTGGCCTGGTAGATGAGCAGGAGCAGTGGATGTTGTCTATCACGAAGTCTGTCTGCCGTAAGATCTCCACGGGAAAGCTGTTGATGTAGGGGCTGGATGAGCAGGCAGTGAGGTGGGTTGAAAACTGGCTGAATGGCTGAGCCCAGAGGATGGTGATCAACAGTACAAAGTCTAGTTAGAGGCCGTTGACCAGCAGTGTGCTTGCTCCAGGGGTCAGTACTGGATCCAGTCCTGTTTAACATCTTCGTTAATGCTCTGGATGATGGGACAGAGTGCACCCCTAGCAAGTGTGCAGAAGACACCAAAGTGGGAGGAGTGGCTCATGTGCCACAGGGTTATGCTGCCATCCAGTGGGACCTCAACAGGCTGGAAAAAATGGACAGGAACATTATGAAATTCAACAAGGTGAAGTACAAAGTCGTGTACCTGGGGAGGAGTGGCCCCACGTATCAGTATGTGCTGAGAGCCACCCAGCTGGAAAGCAGGACCTGGTGGGCACCGAGTTGACCATGAGCCAGCAGTGTGTCCTGCAAAGGTGAATGGTGTCTTGGGCTGCACTAAGGGGAATGTTGGCAGCAGGTTGAAGGAGGTGACCCTGCCCCCTTGCTCAGCACTGGTGAGGCCAGACGTACAGTGCTGGGTCCAGTCCTGGGCTTCCCAGTACAAGAGAAATCCCAACTGGAGAGACTTCAGCAAAGGACCACTAAGATGATCACGGCACCAGAACATCTCTCTTATGAGGAAATGCTGAGAGAGCTGGGACTGTTCAGCCAGGAGAAGAGAAGGCTCTAGGCAGAGTCTCATAAATACCTGAAGGGACGGTGCAGAGAGGTCAGAGCCAGGCTTTCCTCAGTGGTGCCTAGAACTAGAGGCAATGGGCAAAAATGAAACACCGGATGTTCCCTCTGAACATCAGGAAACGCTTGTTTACTGTGAGAGTGACCAAGCACTGGTGCAGGTTCCCCAGGATGGAGTTTTCATTCTTGGAGGTATTTAGAAGCCATCTGGACATGGTTCTGAGCAACCGGCTTTAGGTGGCCCTGCATCAGCCAGGGGGTTGGACAAGATGATGTCCAGAGGTCCCTTCCAACCTCAACCAATCTGTGGTTCTCTGATAAGTGATCTCTGCCGTGGAATTGACTATGTCCCAACACCAGCCATTCAGAAATGCTCTGGAACTGGGTCTATCTACCCTCTAGCATAATTAAAACCTGCCCACCTGGAGGTGCTACCCAGCAGGAATTGCTCAGGGGTGTGACAGCTTCCAGTAAGTGTTGATGGGCTATCTCCAGCACCCAAAATTTTCATATGTAACCATGCTACCCAGCAGGAGTTGCTCAGGGGTGTGACAGCTTCCAGTAAGTGTTGACAGGCTCTCTCCCGCACCTGGAGTTTTCATGTAACCATGCACGGCACTAGCTTGTATTTTGCAAGAAGCTACAACCCGGTGTTAGGAAAATGAGATCCTGAGATGCTGAGACTGGAGTAGATAGTGCTGAGGGGTGGTGGCCTGTGTGCACACCTCTGCCTGGGGGTCAGTCATTTGTCACAATTTACTTGTTTATTCATGAAAAGGAGATTTCACAAACCTCATAAATGTTTGTCCTGTGACCAAATGTTCTCTGTGTTAAATGTGCTTGGGAATGGTTTATTGTACTGAATAGGTATCTGGATTCTCGCTGCCAGCTTAATTTGCAAGAGAGGTCAGCAGAGTCTCTTAAATTTTGCATTTTCTTGCTGAACTGTGGCCTGGTTAAAACAGGTAGGAAAGCAGTCATAGCAGAGTATTAAGACACCCAAAGAATTGAAGCCAAACTAGAAATATGAATTAAGACAGAATCAGTGGCACTAATTTTACAGAAAATATGATTATTAAACTTGAACACAAAGGGTGGTGAAAGCACCTGAGGAAGAATAGCGCATCGCAATGGGAAAAGCTCTATGCTCGCTGGTGATCATGCCATGTGGACTGCTAGCAAAGAAAGTGAGAGTGTTGCAAGAAAGGGCTACATGATTTAGGTGAGAACTCTTTGATGTACAATATGTTTTTGCTTTGAGGCCAAACACCTACCTGAAGTATGTGCCAGTGGCAGGCAGCCCTGGCTGAGGGTAGGGCACGATAACGCTCTGATTAGGAGCTGTGGCATAGAAGCCTTACTGGAAAGGACCTGGGGGAGGGGTTGAAGATGCCAAAGTGAACATGAGCCAACAATGTGCTCTCATTGCACAGATGGCGAACCACAGTGTGGACTACAGGACCAGACAGGTGGCCACTTGGTCTCATGTAGTTATTACCCTCTCTGTTTGGTGCAAGGGAGGCCACATCTGAATGCTAGTTCTAGTTTTGGTCTGCCTGGTGTGATGGATACGGAGACAAAGTTGAGGCTCAATAGAGCTTAACAAAGTGGCAACAATGCTACAACAAGAGGTGGACAGAGCTGGAGTCTTGACATGGGCAGACTGAGAGCTGTCTGAGAGCAGCCTGTGACTCCTAAGAAGGCGAAAGGTGAAACAGCAAAATGCTTTTCTGTAGTGATAGATGATATGACAAGGGAAAGTGTTATTGCACTTTTGGATGTAGATGCTAAGCATGTAGAAATGCTTCTTTCTCTGAGGAGTGTGGAGCAGCCCTGGGACAGTCACCATAGAGCTGGGGGATCTCCGTCCAGGGTGATTTCCAATATTTGACTACTCAAAGCTGGGGCCAGCCTGATTCAGTACTGGGAGTAGTCTTGATTCCAGTGGAACAGTGGATAAAGACCTCTAGAAATCCTTTCCCACCAACATTTTTTCAATGTCATGACCGTGTAATGAAGGTCAAAGGCCTGTCCGTGATCCTATTCAGCATCTACAGGCTGATGATGCTTCAGCAAAAACTGCATATGACCTCTGAGATGCCTGAGAATCTTTGAAGGTGTGTGATAATGTCTCACTCTTCAAGTGCTATGGGACGCTTGTGACCACGCGTACAATCATAGTCTTGCATCTTTTGGAAAGGACAGTGCCCCAAATGAGTGTGACCAGAACTGCCCTGCTCTTTCCTTGGAGTATAGACTTCCATTATCTGTTTCCTCCGAAGATGAAATTCAAAGATGTCTTTCTCAGTGAAGTGTGGCTTCTGTACCTTAAGAGCAAGACACTCTTAACCTCCAAATCTCTAAATGATGAACCAATGTTCTACTATAGCTATGTTTAGAGTGGGGACTAGTTGCTAAATCTAGGTGCGCGCTTTGGACACATCTCAGGTCCACTCCAAGTCAGGAGCCAGAAGACATCTTTCCCTATTGGGTCTGCACTGTGATTTCCAAAGCAAAACAATCCAGGAAGGCAGAGCGGAAGACAGCCATAGCCTTGACGTGGGTGATAGAGACAGCTAACTACCCCTGACCAATGTAGGTATGTAGGATATGGTGCATAGCCACTCGTTATGCTTTCATGTAAGGGTGCAAAGAACAAGGATCTTGTGGTGGGGTGACCCCAGCCAACAGCCAAGCACCCAAACAACTGCTCTCTTGCTCCACCCGTCGCCGCCCCAGGTGGAAGGAATAGGAAGAATAAAAGTGAGAAAACTGGATCAAGAAAAAGCCAGTTTAGTAAGTGAAGGAAAGACAATAAAACCAAGTGATGCAAAGGCAATTGCTCACCACTTCCCATGATCGATGCCAAGCCAGCCACCAAGTGGCACCTAGCTACCTTGGAAGACAATGCTCCCCTCCTCATTTTTTATTGCTGGGTGTGACATTGTATGGTACAGAATATTGCTCTAACCAATTGGCTGTGCCCCATCCCTGTGCTATGAAGAAAGTTAACTCCATCCCAGCCAGATCCAGTACAGATGTTTTTAGACCTGAGATTTAATCTACAGCTCACATTTAACAGCTCTGTCCATAATATCATATAACAAAGGGTTGTAGAGCTCTGTCTGTCGTATCATTTCTAAAACACAAGATCTGCCATTGGAAATCCATTTTAGACTTCAGTCTTCCCTTGCTATAACTGAATTATTTCTCTTGTAATAAATCAACTGGCTATTGAAATGTGAAGCTGGAAACTTTCTTCAGAGCTATCAATTAAGTCAATTTATCAATGGAAATCACCTTTAAATGTCCGTAGTTATCTGGCTCTGCCTAAATGGTATTTATCAGGCCTGCACAAACAAATTCTAGGCAACTGTACTTTCTAAACTATGTTATTGCCTAATGATTTATATGTTTAATATCTCAGTGTGTTTACGTTTAGTCTTCCCTCTTCTTGCTACCCCACCCTCCAGGCAGTTCAAATAGGATTGTCTTGAGAGAGATGAAGAGCACCGCACCGCACACCAACAAGAGGTGACGACCAGTGCTCCGCTGCCGCTGTATGCTGTGTGCCCCATCTCCGTCTCCTTGGCATGCTGGGCATTGCTTCCCTGTACTGTCCATCCATTCAAGGGGCTGACATCTCGCTGTCTCCTTACACGGGAGCTGTGCCACCTCTCTGCTGGGCCGGTAGCCTTGGCTTTTATAAAGGTGAGTGTGGGAAAAACATCTCCAGAGCTGGATCTCTTTCTAGGTGTGGATGGTCTTTATGGCTCTGACTGAAGGAAAATTACTCCAACCCAACTGGCCTGTGTTTGATTGAGAGCTGAGAACCAAAATCTGATTTGCTGAGTCAGATCAAGAGGTTCGTCCAGCCCAGTTTTCTCTGCCTGGTGGTCCATCACCCTGTGGTCAGTAATGTCTATAGCTGTTGTTGGAGGGAACAATCCTGTCCAGTCCTTTCAGTATCTGTTTGTGGGCCTATTGCCCATAACTTTGTGTAACACCTCCTGCTGTTCCCATTTGCCTTCACCACCTCTTGTGGCACATGTGCCCTCCAGTGTACAAAGTTGTTTTTTTAAGCTGTATTAAACCCAATATCGCTAAGTGATGTCTAGGTCTGCTGGAAGATAGACTGCTCCCAAGTGAGGTGATACAATTCACACACCGATTTGCGCTTGTAAATGTGCTTCTTGGAATTAAATGTAATCAATTCTTGTCTTTTTCACTATGATCATAGAAAAGGGTAAGTGGTTAGAGATGTTCTTTTCATGATTTTATTTGCATTTAGTGAGTGAATGGCTCTTACTCAATTGATCAAAATCAACCTGTTATCTTCCCTCTGCCTCCTGAATAGACTTGGAGAGTTATATTAACAGGTGATGCAAACAGCATGGAAGTGTTACAAAGCTCTCTCTCTTGGTCATATCCTTTTTCATATGCAGATGGGTAGAGATAGGGGAGAAGTGGCTTGCACTGTGTCATAACAGATATGACAAATAACACGCTACATCCTTTGTGTATTGGTAGAAGAAAGTCTGGCTTGAGATCTGTAGCTCATGCCAGTGCGTCTGGGGCTTTTGCTGCATGCCTCTGAGCACAGTCTGGCGCCAGTGTCCCCAAGACCCCTTTGGGAAGAGGGAGATGCTGTTGGATCCCCCTTCACCTCCTCATCTCCAGCTGAGCAAGCCCAGCTCCCCCAGCCTCTTGGCCTCCACCCCGCCAATGCGGTAGTCCTGCACAGAACTTACTCCAGTTTGTTAAGTAGGTCTTGTACTGGGCAGCCCCTAAAAGTCCCAGTATGCAGCTGTGGCCTCCCCAGTGTCCAGGAGAGGCAATAACTTCTTCTCTGGCCCTGTTGCCTGCACTCTGATCAGTGCAGCCTTCATCACTGCCAGCGTGCAGTCTTGGTAATCTGATAGTCCCCTGCAATTCCCATCTCCTCCTCCTCAATCTGATTTTTGTCTAGTGTGTTTCTTTTTACCCAGTCTGTCCACCTGGTACTGTGTCAAGGGTTTAGTCTTTTTCGTCCCATGTAGAGGACTTCACATTTCTGTCTTCGTGAAATGAGAACCCTGCAACTGTTTGCTGAAGGTGTTATGGGGGGCAGTATCTGCAGAGCTGTGGGTCTGCTGGGGGCACCACGTGGTGAACACCGGAATTTACATTTAAAACAGGAGCCAACAGCACTGTAATAGGTAATTTTTAAAGCCATAATTAAATACTCAGTGATTTAGTTTAACATACCTTGCCTCGCAGTCCTGCAATTCCTGTAGAAAGCACCAAGTTTCCCTTGAGCTCCAGCAGCTAATTGGACTACAGACTGGGGTTCAAAGGTGTTCTCTGTTGTCTTTTGGATGGGAGCATATATGTTAGATGAAATAGCTGAAAAAAACCCCCCAAAACCCAAAAAGATTGTGCATATGATGCTATATTTTAACACACTTGCAATTTACAGTAGTCTGTAGAACATTGTAAAGATTGCTGCCTCATCCCTTATTGAAAAGTTTATTCCATCTCCCTGAAAATAGCCCACTTGGGTTGTGTTTCCTGAGCCACTGCACATGTGTTAGTGCTTTAAGTGGTCATCTAGGCCAACAGATGAAGCCTGAGTCCTACTTGGAGTGTTTTCCTGCCCACATCTCCCCTTTCGCTGCTGGAAATCACCCGTTGTCAACCTACAGTGAAAGCACAGGCTGTTGTTCCCTGTGTGCTCCCGTGTCTCCTGGGCTATGATTGGTGAGCAGTGTCTCTTTCTAGACATCAGACGAGCATCTAAGTCGTATGAAACCAAAGCCTGGTAAGCGCAGATCTGGTTTGAGGCTCCCTTGCTTCCAATGGCTCTGACACTGTGGATGTGTTGTTCTAGGCAAAGCGAGGATGTGGCTGGCCCTAGCTCTGGTGTCCATGATCCGTGGGATGGTATCCGGGCAATGCCTCTTTAGTTTTTCATGTCCTAAGAATCCAGAAGCACAGATGAACATCGTAAGTATGATGACATTGGAGCAGAAGCAATACGTGTCTGGGAAACAGCCAGTATAAAATACTGATAGTTAAGTACTATGTTTACAGATTACCTTGAAGGCAAGCATCATGGAGCCTTGAAAACATTATACTTTGCATTTTTTTCTTCTTGCAGAGTGAAATGGTCTCCTTCTGGGGATACCCCAGTGAGGAATACGATGTGGTGACAGAAGATGGCTATATCCTTCAGCTAAACAGAATTCCTTATGGGAGAAGAAATGCTAGCAGCCAAGGTAAATTTGATACTTGTGTCATACAGGAAACCCACACTTTATGCTTTTCTTTTTCAACGGGGATACCAGAGCTTATGCAAGAGAGTTTTCAAGGTTTGCTGTGGCTTGGTAGCCTCTGTTTTGATCAGTAAGATTTTATAGGGTAGGCTGATGTCTTGCAGTACTGTTGTCTCACTCTGGAGATCTGAGTGTGATGCCCCATGCACTTGGCAGGCTGCAGCCCTAGCAATGAGAAACAGCTCATCCATCCTACCCACTGGTGCCTCATGCACCTTGGATTTTCTCTGGGAGCTTGGCTTCTAATATGTGGTCCTGCAGCCAGGTGCTAGATCAGCATACCTGTTTGATACTCCTTGAGGAGCTTCCAAGGGACTGTTTTATCCTGTGAGGGTGACAGCTGGTAGGTTCCATAGCCATAAAAAAAGTGCATCTTATCCTATCACATCTGCAGGCACCTCCATGTTTGCCTATAGAGGTTCCTGGGTAGTACAAGTTCTACTAATGCTCCCAGAAAAGCCTCTCTAGCAAAAGCCTGCTGAGATGCAGAGCTTAGATACTACTCTGCTTGTGTCTCTGAAAATACCTGGTGGATAGTGTCCTTGGAGAGAAAAGCAGATGCTGTGAGATGTCACTGAATTAGTAGTATTGCATTATATATTTTACATATTTATGATAGTAATGAGGGACAAGCCACAAGATGTGGGAAACAAGGGTTAAACTTTCTTCCTCATCTCTGGGTGTTCAAACCTTTCCCTCCCAGCCTCAAGAGCATGGCCAAAGTAACAGTAGGCCAGATGGAAAAATTTGTTCTGCATCCTGGTGAAATTTATCACTCCGGCACTTCTTGAGCGCATGAGCACATCTTGGTGGGACATGGATGGGGCGTGAGGAAGACCTTCCAGCATTGTTCATGGGTTGGAGAAAATAAAGAGCATGGGAAGACTTTGGGCTTTTTTATACTGACCATCGATTCTATATGTTCATTGTCTTAATGATAGGTCATCTGCAGAGGAGGTGGGAAGGGATGTTGGGGATAAAAGGCAAAGTGCTCTGAGATGTGGTGTACCCAGGGCATCTACTACATAGCTAACCTGTTTTACTGAATTCAAGGGAAACAACATTGACACAAACCTCTGTACACTTTGGCTGCCATAACTGAAGAGGGAAAGAGGCCCTAAACTCTTTCAAATGTTGACAGACAGCATTAAAAGAACCAAAAAAAGTCATCATGATGCCTGTCTTCCAGGTCCAAGGCCCGTCGCATTTCTGCAACATGGTTTACTTGCAGACGGCAGCATATGGATTTCCAATTTGGCCAACAGCAGTCTGGGCTTCATTCTCGCGGATGCTGGCTACGATGTTTGGATAGGCAACAGCAGAGGGAACACTTGGTCCAAGAGACATCTGGTCCTGTCTCCCAAACGGGAGGAATTCTGGGCTTTCAGGTAAACAGATGGTTCAAGGATCTCAGAAACAACTGACTTCTTTTGTCTTCAAACGGTGATGCTTCCCTAGCTTGAGGAGCTGAACTGGAGTACATCCACTTATTTTAGGTGAAAACCCCATGTACTTACCTAAGGATGAAGAAGTTTGGGGCGTTGCCCTCGCAGTTTTGTGGTTTGTTGGTGATGGTTGTTCAGATGTAGATGCTACATCTCTCATTAAGATGACTACTTTTTCTTCTCCAGTTTTGATGAAATGGCTAAATATGACCTCCCAGCAATTATAAACTTTATTATACAGAAAACAAGACAGAAGCAGTTATATTATATTGGCCATTCACAAGGCACCACTATAGGTAAGTGGGTCTTTTTGACTGACCTTGATGATTTGTAGAACAGTTCTTACTGAAGTTAAACTGTATACATGAACATCCTGAAAGTGTAAGCCACTTTTTTCTTCTTTGTCGTGTTTTGGTTTTTCAGCTTTTATCGCCTTTTCCACTATGCCTCAGCTGGCTCAGAAAATAAAGATGTACATTGCTTTAGCACCTGTTACCACAGTTATATTTGCTCAAAGTCCATTTAGATTGCTTGCAATCTTTTCTGACCATGGGCTTAAGGTACGTCGGTCCAGATTATATTCTGCTTAGCCAAAATTAATGTAGTTTTTCATAGAGATTGTGAAATTACCTCCATATTTCAAATAGTTTACAGAGAGAGGATCTCCATGTTCCATCATTCATAATGAAGAGAATCAAATGTTTCAATCCAGAGCCTTTCTGTCCTGTCCTGAATTTACGCCCTAAAATGTTCTGGCAGAGCTAGTGATATGGGCAGACGTGCACACCACGTCAAAATGTTGGCAAATAAAGATGGAGCAGATACTATGAATTGAGA
>WEIS01042403.1:2897-28922 GCA_013389965.1 Todus mexicanus
CTCCCTTCAGCATCTCTGTGTCGCTGCGCTGGACTCTCCCTGTGTCCTTCTGGAACTGAGGGGCCCAGAGCTGGACACAAGACGCCCTTAACACTCGATGACCTTTCAAGTTCCCAGCCCACGATTTCTGCCTTCGCAACCCAGTCTCAGCCCTCCCCCCTCACCCCGGGCACTCAGCGGCGCCCTCGGGCCGTGCCCGGCTCCCTCCCCATCTCCTCCTCCCCGGGCGCCCCCGCCCCCGCCGCCATGTTGTGGCGCTGACGCCGCGGGAGGCGGAGGAGGAGGCGGCGGCGGCCGGAGCGGAGCGGAGCGGCCGCTCCCGGGCAGCGCAACAGGTACGAGCGGCTCCTCTGTGCCCGGATCTGCGGCCCGGCTCGGGGAAAAGAGGGAGGAAGGGAGGGACAGGCGGGTTCCTGTTGCGCCGAGTGGGTTTGGGTGTTTGTGGCTCTTTGAGGACAAACCCGGAGCCGCTGCTCCGGGCTCCGCCGGTGGCTCCTGCGGGTGGTGCTGCCTCTGCTCGGCTGCTGCTGCTGCCTCTGCTCGGCTGCTGCTCTGCCAGAAGCAGGAGCGCTGTGGGTGACCCCGGGCAGCTCCCCTGCAGCGCCCCGGCCGGGGGAGGACTCTCGGGGGTGCTAAGAGCCCCCCGGGTTTCAGAGATTCGTAGATTGTGCGGGGTTGGAAGGGACCTCGAAAGATCATCNCCTTCATCATCTCTGTGTCTCTGCCCTGGACTCTCTCAAATAGTTCTATGCCCTTCTGGAACTGAGGGGCCCAGAGCTGACACTAGGTTGTTGTGGTGATGGGTGAGTTTGTTGCTTGTAGTTGCTGTGAAATGCTGGAGTTGGGGGAAATCGAGCTAGTTGCTGCAGCTGAAGTTTGGAAACTGTCTATAAATAGACTGGCTGGCTTTGGTTGCCACTTCCCACTGCGGCAGGTAGTGATTGGGAAGATAAAATGAGGCAGAGATAGGTGATTCGGTTCCCTAAACTGTTTTGAATACATCAAATGCAGGAGCAGTTGATGCTGTGACATCTGTCACATGGGAGAACTTGAAAGTAGATTGTGCTACAGATAGTTCCTTTGATCTTTAACTTACACTCATAGCGCTTCTCTTCAACGTGGTTGGAAATTCCTCATCTGAAACGCTGGGCTGAGAAGTTACCAGCTGCTTGCCCGTGCATTCAGGCTCTCCTATCGTATGTAGCTCTCTTTTGAGAGCCTACTGAATTTTAAACTTGTTTTTGTTCATGCTTGCCTGGGGTGGCAGCAGCTCCCACGCTGGTACGTACACAGGAAAACATACAAAGCACGTGAAGCGGCGCGGCTTTGCTGTGATGTGGATAACATCAGTGGTGCACGAAGTGGAGCTTGCTTTCAAGAGTTTTAAATGGTTGGTCTGCAATTTGGTTGAAATTCACAGACTGTAGCTGCAGCAAACATCTCTATCCGCTGATGTGATGGTGGTGTTTAGAAATAACTAGCGTTAGGAACTAACTGGATAAACAGCTAGCTGGGCTTCATTCGTCTGTTAAACATTGTTAATTTTTGTTTCCTTGTTTCCACTCTACCCTCCCTGTTTGGTTTGTTTGTATTTTTTTCGTCTTACTAAGCTGGGAGTGGCATTCACACCGCAGTACCTCTGGATATGTAAAGAAACCTTAGTTCTGACACTCGGCTCCGTATGATGTTCAGACCATCGCGTGCATCCCTGCGAACATGGATTAAGGCTGCTCCGCGTTCTGTTAGATGGAAATTTTGGTGAGATGAACCTCCTAACTCGGAAGCCTAAATTAGACCAAGTGATCTGCTTTTCGTTACTAGCCTGAGGGAATTGCATTTCTTTTTTTCTCCGCCGTCTATACAAGATCTAGGGTATGGGATGTGTCCCTGACTGAGTTGTCAGATGCCACTGTAATAGAAATGAAGGATGTTCCCGTCGCACTAACAATAACAAAAACGTGGTACCTATGGCTTGTTTGTGCTAATCACCGTATGGATTTATCTGCCCTAGGTCGTGTTCTGCTATCAAAACTTTACGTGCTGCTGATTTTTTTCACCTTTCTTCTTGTGCACAGAGTGAGATCGGTCAAGGCAGAAGTGCCCTGTGGATGATTTTGAACTGTGTTGTTGAGAAGGCTTTATTTATTGAGATCCAAGTGTTACAGGGATTGGAACAATGGCAATTCTTCAGTAGATTTCTTTACAGATATTTCTGTTGTAGTCTTTAATATTGAAAAGTGAGTTTATTTCATGCCAGAGCAAAGTAGCAGCTATGAAAAAATGAAGCTAGATTTTTTTGGGTGATAGTAATTCTTCAGTGAGCTACTCATCTGGAGCTGCTGAGGAAAACAGGACAGCAGTTGGAAAGTGAAAGGTGATGTGTGCGCTTTGCTTGGGGCGTTATAAAAAGCTTCACGCCCCTTGAAAACAGATATCTATCAGGAAGAGGCCTTGTGATTAGTTCCTGAAGAGTGGTGTAGTCCAGGTCACTCATTCCTGTTGCAGATTGAGACAGAGGTCACTGATCTGAGATAATATGTTATTTAAGAGTTTATAAGTGAAGTCTCTGCTCTTCGCAGAATCTCAGCATGGTGGGTGTCAGAAAGGATCTCTGGAGATCTAGTCCAACGCTTCTGCCAGAGCAGGTTCTCCTAGAGCAGGTTGCACAGGATCGCATTAAGGCCGCTTTTGAGTCTCCGGAGGAGACTCCACCGCCTCTCTGGGCAGCCTGTTCCAGGCTCTGTCACCATCACAGGAAACATTGTGTTTGATCAGCGAAAAAGATTTAGCTTGATCAGCACGTAAGATTGGTGAAAACAGCATTTCATGAGATATTTTAAAGTCCAGAGCTGTTTTCATTGCCTTTTTGACACTGGTTCAAAAGTTGACCATCTTTACCTTTAATGTTCATTTCTGGCCTGTTTTCATTTGAAAGGAAATATCCCCAATATCTCAATTTTTAAAATAGCTTTTAACTGCCTCTATTTGCTTTTATTTACCTAAAATGTAGTCACAGAGCAATCATCATTTTGAAGGGGTTCTGGAGATCANGCCGTCAGGATCCTTGACCAGTCACCAAGACCTTCCGGAAATCGTAGAGTTTGGTCTTGCAATGACATCAGCTGGTGTTCCTGACAGTGCTGGTGTTGTGATTTGTTACATATATAGTGTGCAATTGCCATACGCCCTTGTTTTCAAGGTACTTTGACTTCTGGAAGCTACTTTCAGTTCACTGTAATGCCCTATTGCTTGGCAAGGTATATTAGATGATGGATCCTGCCTTGGTTTTAAGTTTTAGGCAGAAGCTTGATGTAAGCGTAGTCCTTTCGTGGAAACTGTGAGAGCGGTAGGTTGTTGACTTAGTGAATTTGTGGCATTGCTTTTAGATTGCAGGGCTCATTTCATGTGGCTGAGAGACACTGAACGTGTCAGTGACCTTTCTTTACCTTCTTCATCTTAGGTGGTGGTTGGTCGTTATGAAGATAACACAGATAACGTCAAGCTAATTAGAGGATTCTCTTTTTTTTATGACTGACCTATGTCGAGCACTATCACTTGTCAGTAAAACACTTAAGACAGTGCACGTTAGGGTTCAGAGGTTGCCCCTCGGTATCGGGTGAAATAGGGTAGTTACTACATTCTTTTCAACTTCGAAAATACATCATCACCCTTTAACTTCACCTTTTGAAATTATATTTTCCTTGTGCACCTTAGCTGCTGATAGATGGTGCAACAGACTGTTTTGGAGGGAAGCACTTGTCAGAGTGTCTGTTTAGATGTTTGAAAGTGCTAAGCAGCTGGTTTAAGTGATCCTGAAACTTTCAAATACTCAGTTGCAAGTGCTTTGTTGGCCATTAGGAAGAAGGTGAGGGTGGTGGGACACTGGAACAGGTTACCCAGGGAGGCAGATGAGGCCCCATCCCTGGAGACATTCAAGGTGAGGCTTGATGAGGCTCTGAGCAACCTGCTCTAGTTGAGGATGTCCCTGCTCCATGCAGGGGGGTTGGACTAGATGAGCTTTAGAGGTCCTTTCCAACCCAAGGCATTCTGTGATTCTAAATGCCCAGATGCCCAAATTACCTCTGGAGTCTGTTTTGGAATCCAGATCAGTATAGAACTGGGAGGCTTATCTCTACATGTAAATTCAAGTTGCTTCCAGTGATGGGCCGGCGTAAGCTGAAATTTTAAGGCAGCTGTGAGCAGTGCCACTGGTGAAGCCTCACTTTCTGCCGTGTTGGTTGTCTGAGTCTAATCAGATATAAGCTTTTGTGGAAGTTTGTCTTGTGGTCAGTGTGTTTAGAACACCTTTCATCCGCATGGATTCACATGTCTAATACTGGTACTCAAACATAAGGAGTCTTATTAGTGGGGGCACTAAGTTTGGTAGTGTCTTGTCTGGTTACCTGTTTTTGGAAATCTTGTAGGCAGTTAAGATCTTTGCTTCTGCTAAGTTTAATTAATGTTGGATGATGGGGCTCATCAAAGTACAGATTAACTCCTCATGTCTCATACCTTTAGAAAGCCAAGCTAAAAAGTTCAGCGTGCTGATTACTTGGTTATTAACATGTTGCTCCTTTTGTTGATGAACTTGTCTGTCAGGATGATTTTTTTTAACCTTCTCAGATTTATTTAAGGATAAGTCTTTCTCTAGAACACAAGACAGGGGATTTTATTTCATGAGGTGTCTTTGATTCTTCTTGCATCCTCATATATGTTGATCTGGTGCCTGTTGCAAGACTATACAGAGACTGTAGTAACTTGTTTTTCTGGTACTGTTGTGCCATTAGCACCAAACTGTCAGGTGAGGATTAGGTCACGTAAAAATTGTGAAGTAAAAATGGAGCTGGTGAATTTTCATTTTTCTTCAAATTCAGAATTCTTAAGACTTTGTCAGAACAGGAAGCGGCCGGGTTGGGTACTTGGATCCTAGATTTAAAGTAATGGATTGAACATTAATATATAGATGAGCACAGTGTTGCGTAACTCTTCTTTTCAGAACACCGCATGAAATTCAAATGATGTAACATGATGACAGTCGCAGCACAGCGCGTCGGAATTACCTAATAGAGGACAATTACCTGAGAGCTATTTTTAAACATCTTTGCAGTGACAGATAGTTGAAAAAACCCTGATTGATCCAGATAAGTCACGGCTTTTTTGGAACAGCGATTCTGAGAGCAGCCAGTTCGACTTGAGACATTTGGATACGGGATGTTGTTGCTTCAGAAGTCGCAGATAATCATTCTGAGCTGGCTCTTCGAGTGAACATTTTCAAGGCTGATGCAAGGGGAGCTTGTGAAATGCTGTGGCATCAGTGGCGAGCGATAGCTGCAGTTAGTGATTCAGCAGCACACACATGAAGGAAGGGAAGAGCAGGAAATGGGAGTTAGTCGTCTTCGGTTCTAAAAATATTGCGATTGGAATGCACAAAAAAATTTGACCTATTATGGCTATACTAATAAATGTATCGCACATCAGAGCTGACTTAAATAATACTGTTAGTCTTAACTTTCAAAGGTCAACAATTTTAGTAATCGCAATCTAAAGCTCTTGCTTCTTGCACTGCACTCTTAGTGTAGTCATAATATTACGAGTTTCTTAAGGTAGGACAAGTGTCTTTCTAACTGAGATATACTTTTGCTCGTAGCGACTTTACATGGTGTTGAGATGTGTGTCTAACCCAGGTGATAATTGATTCCTGAAGTTCACGAAACCCATTTGTAGTGGCCAAAGCATTATTACGCTGTAGAGCTCGGTGTTAAAGGTTGAGACCAAATTTCAGCTGAATCCTTTGATGGGCTGTTCTTGGTAATACAGCATAGACAGAACTTGTGGCTGAGGGAGGAGTCAGAAGCAGGAGGCTTCAGCTACGGCAGGTACGAGGTGCTGTGGCCGCGCTGCCTGGATCCAGCTCAGGACCAGTGTGCCTCCTGGGGCTCCTGTACTGGGCAGGATCTCGTGGACCTCCATTACACCCATGCTCTTCTATCTCACTTTGGGGAATGCATTTTTACCTATCCATTTCGCGTCTGAAATAATGCTATTTATTTACTTTTTCTTATTTTGTCTTCCTTATGCTAGTTTTGGCTTTTTCTCCCATGAGGCTTCCCTGGGTTTTGTTTCATCTAACATATTTTCCATTTCTTTGCTTTAAAGGCCTCTTGTGGCCTCTCTTCTCTCTGCTTGTCATCTCATTCAGTTTTGAGAAGTTAAGCCTGCGATGGTTTTGTGCACCTGCTTGGCTTGGAAACAGACACCTAAATGCAAATCCAAGTCTTGCTGAATGTTCTACTTTCGTTAGTTTTACAAATAGTAAAATCCTGTTCTCTGCTGAGCAGGAAAGACTGCCCACATAATCTATATTTTTTGGTTTTATGCTTAGCTATAGTTGTAGTCCATTAGATGTTGTGTACGTTTTACACTGCGATCTGGGACTGAGAGCTAAGCAACAAGCGAAGTGGCAGCTCTTGTATCATAAGGAGAAGATAATATAAGAATTCTTCCATTAGTTCTTTTTATTCTGTTACCAAGCAGATTTTGTTTGTGCTTCAGATGCAAGGACAGGAGTGGGCTCAAAAATTTCATACAAGATGTCAAGATTTCAGATGGATAAGCTCTTAAGTAATATGCTCTGATTGTTTCCAGTAGCAGTTAAAATAAGAAAATAGCAAAAATAAGAGAAAACTCATCAAAGATTTTACGTTTTGCCTAAGTCCACATTGACATGAATTAGGAGCTGCAATGTGGAAGTGCAGAACTGCAGGTTTCAAGGTGTGTGGACCTCCACCGAACGATAATTGTGCAGTGCTTGCAAATGATTAGATGTGAGGGTTGATGTGTCTCAAAGCAGAATCTAGAAAAAAAACAGCATATGGAGAGGAGAGTCATGTAAATCAGAAAGTAGGAAGCATAAAAGACTAGAGTCTATTTTAAGTTACCACCATTTCAGGAGCCAGTGTATCTCACTCAGCTCTGGAAAGGTTATGATGTGCAGCCTGGAGTCCCTTCTTGAAGGTAGAAGTTCAGAGCCTTTTAAAAAAACAACCCCAAATTTATAAATAATGTACCCTGTGCTTTTTTTTCCTTTTTTTTTTTTTTCCTTTTCCTTTTTTAAGCAAAGCAAGCAGAGGTGGTGCTGTCTGTCTGTGTCTGGCATCAGGTTAGTGAATGTTTTCTTCCAGGGCGTGACAGAGCTGGGTTCAGTTCCCATCTTTTCCTGAGGAAGTTCACGTACGTGTCTCCTGGGAGAAGGGCCAGGGATTTAAATAGTGAGCTTCCTGACATGGGCTTCTCGTTCCCTCCCTCAGAATTTCTTCTTTGCAAAGAAGGATCAGAGCTGGAGGAACACAGAGAGAGAAGGACCTGTGGCTCCCTGGCTTTCATGCTAGAGAATTACATGTAGGAGGCTGAAGTCCTGGGTTGACGTTACTATTCCAAACGCCGTGCCTGTGTTTCATGAAATGACTGTGCAATAAAATGTAGGAAAGCCTTCTCCTAGGAGGAGGGAAAGATCTTTTCGAGCACCAGAGACAGAGGAGAGAGTTGAACTGGGTCTTGGTGTTTTGAATGGGCGCTTTCACAGCTGAGCAGCTGTGTAAGAAACAGAGTAAACCCGTCAATACTGACCACACAATTATGTTTTTTCAACAGAAACAGAGATTCTTCTATTTTGCGTGGCATCCATTTTGCGCGGTCAGTATGTTCAGAAAGCCTGCTCGTCAGGCAAGGTGGGCAGAAGGATGTTTGTCAGAAAAAGATATTTTTTGTGCTCTGTCTTAATCGCTTTTTGGCAGAAAGTTGCTCTAGAACAGTGAGCGAGGAAGGGACTTTGTACCGTAGGGTTCAGAGGTAAAATATTTAACTCTTTTTGCATTTTTAAAAACTTTTTTCTTGAAAGGTCCAAGTATTACCTAAGGCTTTCAGTATCCTTACGCACGATAACTGAGGGGAGCAGGGAGAGCAGCAAGCTGCCAGCTACGTGGGATCGACGTCTTCGTTGTGTTCCTGGTGTCAGTCATTTGTTATCGGAGTGGGTGGACTTAGTGAAGCCAACCACAGTGCATTTGGAAAAGGCCGTGTCACTGGCTATAACTCCGCTGTAGAAAGGAGATAAATTCTTGACCAGCCAAAATGTTGTGCTGCTTTTCCCTTTTTCTTTTTTTTTTTTTTTATAATCAGTAAACTTTTCTGTTATGTCTTGAACAAAGAGAAATCCTAGACTGCGCTGGTTTATAATGCCCTACTAATGCTTATTATTTGGGGATTTTCAGAAGGATAATCCAAAACCAGCACTGAGCTACTGCATGTGTTACCCGTGGCACTATTTGCTTTGCAAATACTAATGAGTAGTCTGTGTTGTCCAGATCTACAGGTACTACAAAGGGTAAATCGCTCTGCTCGTACTGCAGTCGGTGTCCTTGCTAATGGGTTCTGACAGTGAAAATCTGCAATATTTCTTCTTTCTGTCCCTGAGAAAAGCAGAAGCATAGTAACTCGTCCGCGCACGCTGCTTCTATGCCATTTGCTTTCTTC
Organism: Todus mexicanus; assembly: GCA_013389965.1. Classification (NCBI taxonomy): domain Eukaryota; kingdom Metazoa; phylum Chordata; class Aves; order Coraciiformes; family Todidae; genus Todus; species Todus mexicanus. Next base: position 11,430 of record WEIS01042403.1, read on the forward strand.
CGGTTAAAACTAGTGAGACAAGGGCTCGATGGCACCAGACCTTCATTCCTACTAAAACTGTGTGCCTGTGGTTTTTCTGAGAAATATTTTGGGAAGAAAAATACAGTCGTACAAGTATAAATATTAACAAAGATTGCGGTAAGGCTGTTCTTCATAAAATGGCAATACGCTGATGATGGAAAAGAAGCTTTTTGTTTTCCTTTTCTCTGGCAATCTGCCCAGCTCTAGGGTTTTCTCATATTTTCAGTATGGACGGAAGGTACCTCCTGCTTCTTGCAGTCTCTTTTTTTTTTTATCCTTCAACTTGTATCAGCTCTAACGAACGCTGGGAGAGGGAGCAGGAGTTGCAGTTTGGCGGATCGCTTTGTGAAAACAATTAGTGCTCTAAACGTTGGGACTAGTCAGATGGTTTGTTTACAAGAACTTGCCGTTCTGCTGTTTCAACCTAACATCCAAGTTTTCCTGTTTTCACCCGAAATGGCAGCAGGGCTTAATGTCATCTCCAGTGTGCACAGGGACGTTTGAGCCTGTTTTGCTACAACGTGGATTTTATGCTGTGGTTGCTGCGGTTTCTTACGACTGATAATGGAGTTCACCAAGCACCTCTCCTGGAACATTTTGCAGAAGGGAATCATTTTCTGTAAGATACCCTGGGTGCGATGGCCATTTTTTCATCTATGTCATCGGTTTGGGATACTGGTTATAGTCCTTTCTTGAGGATTTTGTCTTCAGCAAGCATTTTTGTATGGCGTTGAATCTCTCTGTTGTATCGCGTAGTAAGATCCTGTGGAAGTTTACAGCTGTCACCTTGTTGAATGATTAAAAGTTACCAGAGTTGTTCTAAAAAAAGTAAGTTTGGCCTAAAGTGAAAATATTTTGCTGAGATTTCCCTTAGTAAATAAATGGTGCACACCCCTATCCTAAAGATGCAAGGTGCCTTTAGAGATGGTGACTTTATTTGGAATTTGGGAAAATAAGCTGCTTTTAACTTCGATATATCCAGAATATCGAAACCTTTGGGGCTATGTCTGTGTAGGTAGAGGGCAGAATCCTTGCTGAGAGCAAGCTCCGTTCTCGGGAAGGATTGTTTCCACAGACCTTTGAAAAATGTGTGTGGACTTTGCATTCACTTGGCTGTTTCCTCCTTCTTTGAAACACTGAATGAAGGGAAATTACGTTGCAGTGATACTATTATTCTTCCTCTTTTTTTGCCTCTTGGTAAAACTTCTATCAGGGGAGAACCGTGTGTGCTCGATGTAGCATTGATGTCCAAATGAAACTGATCTGTGCAAAGGGGATAGGATGAGGTCTGAGTGCTGGTGCAATCTGAAATCCTGTAAAAATCCCATTTGTGATTCCTGATTGCTTCTGCAGGGTCGTAGTTTTCAGTATTATTTGTGAGGGTTAATGTAGGAGGGTTTCGATGACCTTCGGGCCTGGTATTTTGAAATACGACAAGATCTGCCTATAGGTATGATAGATGGCAGAGCTACATCATGATTTAGCTGCATCGCATTGGTGTAAGAGACCTCTTAGTACAGATCTGTTGGGCAGTTCCCTCTTGCTGTTGAACCTAAGGGTGATACATCTACATGGCCATGCCTAGTGCAGACGTACCAGGGTGGATCAGCCCTGGCTTGGGAAACTTAGGGGATTTTCAGATACACTGGAAAAATCCTGTATCAATAGTTTGGCCTGGGCTGGTTATTTTTTTGACGGAGCTGCGCTGGAGCAGGTTACCAAACAGTGTGGGGTTAGAACCATCTGGTGTTGGGCTTCTTCTTTTGAGAGGACAGAGTGGTAAGGATGACAGCTTGGGTGTGCTGTATTCACTGTCTGACTACAGTTTCTAATTCTACTCGATATGAGCTATGAAACTTCTCTCATCACAGAATCACGGAGTTCTTTGGGTTGGAAGGGGCCTTTAAAGATCATTCAGTCCAACCCCCGTGCCATGGCTAGGGACATCTCTCACTAGAGCAGGTTGCTCAAGGCCTCATCAAACCTGACCTTGAACACAAGGGGCATCCACAGCTTCTCTGGGCAACCTGTTCCAGTGTCTCACTACCCTATTAGTAAAGAATTTTCTCCTTGTGTCCCATCTAAATCTGCTCTCTTTTAGATTAACACTTGCCCCTTGTTCTGTCACTACAGGCCCAGCAAAGAAGTCTGTGTCTCCATCTTTCTTGTAAGCTCCTTTCACGTGTTGCAACAAGGCCTCTTCTCCAGGCTGAACAACCCCAACTCTCTCAGCCTTTCTTCATAGGAGAGGGGCTCCAGCCCTCTGACCATTTTCGTGTCCCTGTTCTGGACCTGCTCCAACAGGTCCCCGTCTTTCTTCTGTTGAGAGCTGCAGAGCTGGACACAGCACTCCAGGTGAGCAGAATCACCTCCCTCAACCTCCCTCAACCTCCTGGCCACGATTCTCTTGATGCAGCCCGCAAGACTGATCCCTTGTCTTGCAGATCAGTGAAAGGTAATCGCCTGTAGCTGCCGGTCACAGTGGGCTGGGGTTACCTCGGCTGGTGAAACGAACCAGGAACACGTGTGCTGCCTAGATGGAGAGCTTTCGTAAATAGGAAGGACCCTCACCCAGCTAACGAGAGAGCTTTGACCTCAATGTTTTTCAGTTATGTTGATTAAAAAATATGTTATCGTTGAGGCTCTAGGGACAGGAGAATGAAGGAGAGGAGCTTTACAAGTTCTGTGTGCATGAAGCTGCCTGGGTTACTTCTCCCGTTCACATGGTCAATGATGAGGAGCTTAGAAAGCTCAGTCCTACATGAGCCACTTCACCAAAACCAAAGGTGGTAAATTCTCACTTTCTCGGTGGCTGTGAGCTGTATAAAGTATTTGAAAAATATTTCTTAAGATTTTGGGCTTTGAGTTAATCAGTTTATTACCCGACTTGTATTGTCTCATAATCATCTGACTTGTATTACAAAGCTTCACCTCGAGTACTGTGCAGTTTGGGGCTTCGTGGTGTAAGAAGGGCACAAAAATATCAGAATAGGTCCAAAGGAGAGCAAGAAAGATGGTGAAAGGACTAGAGGGCAAGACTTATGAGGAGCAGCTGAGGATACTGGGTTTGTTCAGCTTAGAAAAGAGACTGAGGAGTGACATCTTTGCTGTCTACAGCTTCCTCATGAAGAGGAGCAGCAAGGGAGGTGCTGGTCTCCCCTCTCTGGTAGGAGACAGGGAATGGCTCAAAGCCTCATCAGGGAAGGTTAAGACTTGTGGAAAAAGCTCTCCAGTGAGAGGGTGTTCATGCACTGGAACAGGCTCCCCAGGGAAGTGCTCATGGCCCCAACCCAGCTGGTGTTCTTGAAGTGTTTGCTCGTAGATGTATGGTTTAACTTTTAGGTTGTCCTCTGTGGGGTCTGGACTCGATGATCCTCGTGGATCCCTTCCAACTTGGGATATTTTGTGGTTCTGTGATTCTATTGTAATTACTCACTTAAAAAAAACCTTAAAAGTGATCCGAAAATAAGAGAATAAAATACGTTGGAGGAACGATTAAATGCTTAGCCTTTATCGAATAAGACCACAAACCCAGAACAAGTCACGTGCAGGTGGAAATCTCTGTTAACGCAGAGCTCTGCTGAGCTTTGCTCTGTGGGTTCTGGGGATATTCTCCAGCGTCTTGCTTCTGTGTCGTGGTTTCAGGTTCTCTTTCAACCCTCCGTGGCAGAGCAGCCTTTGCAGAGAAACGTGCTGTCGAAGTGTTTAGCAACATTGGAGGCATTTTTCGAGTAGGCTATATATAGATTTGGAGTGTCTCTTGGTAGGTGTGCCGGTAAGGCATAGGAAGGGATGCTGGAAGCAACCTAAAAATAGTACAATTTGCTTTAGAATTAAAGTCTTGGAGTACATCCATGATCCTGATGTCACCCTGAGAGATCATTTGGACTTGCCAGTCATTCCATTTACTTTTTTCCTTTAATATATATGTATACGTGTGTGTGTAGACACAAAGATGTGGATTTTTATATATTAAAAAAAACAACAACCCAACCCTGGAATGTGAAGTGTCTTAATGATACTGGTCTGTAAAGGGTCAGGTTTAATTAAAAAAAAATAGTAAAATTGTTTATTCCTCACTGAACATTATATAAGGAACACAGAGTGAAATAACTTTAGCTAAAACACTGATTTTCATTCATTTAGGGGGGAGTCCAGGTACGCATGTGGCTATGAGGTTTGAAAATGACTCAGGATGAATGATTTATGGCCTATTACAATAGCATGATTTTAGTTGCTATTCATTGGATATGTGAAAATAATGCGAGTTATATATAAACAAATAAATCTGAAAAGAATAAGGATGTGAAATATACAGTGAGTGGATTGTTAACAGCTGATCCCAGATATTTTTAATTATTTTTTGTTTAATGGCAGAAATGTGTGATAGATACAAAAAATGCTCTCCTGGCCACCCATGAAACCAGGGTGCTTTGCAATTGTGCGATTTTTGTGATGAGATGTGCAGGAGTTTCCTTGCAGGGGGAGGGAGCGTGGGGGATGTGATATTTCTGTACTTACTATTCAAATCTGTGGTTATATTGAGAGGTGCAGGGGTTTTTTTTAGTGGGGGGAGAAGGTTTGGTGTCTGAAGAGGGAGTGACAGAGGGATCTGAGATAGGATTTTTAAAAATTATCATTATTATTTTTAATCAAATTTAAAATTTCATCATCGTAGCTTCATCCTGAACAATCATTTCTCTATTTCCAGTCCAGGATAATGATGTATAAATTTCAGCATTTAGCTAAATTTATCTCCTCCAAAGCCAAAGCTCGCTGCCTTGTCCTAGTTCTCTGTTTGCAAAGTGGTGCCTACGCTTAGCCCTCAGAGAAGCATCAGTGAGTATTTCGCAATTCTAAAGAATTAATAACACGAGTACAGGTGACTCTTGAAAGGACGCTCTGGAAAGAGAAACGTGAGTCTTACTACTTTGATACTTATTCTGAAAGCGCGTTATGTCGAGACCCCTTTAAATGCTGCTTTTGAGTCTTTGTGGGATGGCTCATGAGAAGGAATGACTCCGTTGTGTTGGTTCCAGAAAACAAATGTTATGAGGACAAGTCATTTTTTTCAGAGTACATCAGGGAAGAGTGTTTTCTTTGTGAAGACTGCGTGGAGAAGTGGAATTTGAATAATACTTGCTCGTCCGCTTTTCTCGACAAAAGCATTCAGCTCCGGGAGCTGGGCATTGAAACACTGGGGTTTTTTAAATGATATTCATAAATATTTACCAGGGAGAGCTGGAAAAGCTCTGCTAGGACCCTCCTGCCAGGAGAAGGGCTGTTCTCCGCACCATATGTTCTGACATGTTGTCAACTGTTTGTGTACATTATGCAGCAGTTGCTAAACAGTTGGTACTGTTTGCCTTTAAGAATGTGCCACTAGGTTCAGGACCGCACTGCATACTCTATAAAAAAATAGAGAGAGAGAGAGAGAGAGAGAGAAAAAAAATTCCCCCACCCCCTCCCAAATNAAAAAAAATCCCCCCACCCCCTCCCAAATGTAAATTCAGCTTGTTCAGCAGCAGCCTGAAGCCTGACATTGTTTGCTATCGGAAGTGTGAGCTAAAGGGGACAGACATTCCCCCTGCTCAGCGGGAGTGCCCAGCTCCGTTTTGCCCTTGTTGCATTATTAATGGCACAATGTTTTTATGTTGCAGATGGCTAAGAGCTAGCAAGGCATATTCCAGACCGTGATGGCTCAGTTTCCCACAGCCATGAATGGTGAGTAGCTTGCCTTGGTTTGTTTAGGTAGGGGTGGGAGCGTTGGTCCTTATTATTTTATTATTTTTACGGGTCTTTTTTTTTTAAAATGCTGGGTTTAGTACCTGCAGCAGCCTTACGGTCAGTTTGCTGCAGATTGCTTCCTCTAGCCTAACTTGTACTGTGCGACTGGGAGAAATTCAGGAGAAGCATTGCTGCAATGTAATTTGGAGTCCAGATACACCCGGAGCATCTGGTAATCTCAGATCATCTGAAGGCTTGAGGAATGCGTGGCTGGTAGTGTGAATACTGCCTGACTTCAAGCGGGGAATATGCTAAGTAATAGTTGATTAAACCTGCATACCTTTGCTGTTACGTAATTCAGCACAAAATTGGTTTCGTTACCATATGTTGTGCTATTTATTTGAACCCAAAGCATTGGAATGCGTGAAGCAATTTGCTGCATAATAAATAATCGGTCTTTCTCAAACAACAAAAAAAAGAAGTTAGTAATTTTCTTCTTCGTTGTAGAAAAACTTTCTTGGTGATTTCCTTTCCAAGACAGCTTAGAATTGAAACTTTAAAATTGTTTGTGCATGTGTGTGTGTTGGAGATCTTTATTTCTAGAGCGAGCATATTTATGAAGGCACAATTTGCAAATACCTGCTGAAGAACTGGATGTTTGCGTGGTGTTGTTTACAGAGCTGGCCAAAATGAAAAGGCGATTACAGGAGGAATGCTTTGCACTTCAGATAGTCCTGATAGGGAGGATTTCTCTCCGTAGAAATAGAGAAACAGCTATAAGAAAAGGTATTTCCTCTGTGTCTGTGGGTGTTACTGCAGAACTGGGAGGTCTTTAAGTAATTTAGAAAATTGTCGCTGCTGAGATGAATCGAGTGAGTGAGGGGAAGTGGGTTTTTTTGCAGAAGCACATTTGGATTTCAAATGAAACCTCTGGTTTACATGTCTGTTTCATGTGTGCATAAAACATTTTGTGAAAGAAATAACTGGTGTGTTCAACGCTTTTTCTTTTTTTTTTAATACAGTCAGGTGCAGTTTGTTCCAGACTTTGTTTCACAAACTTAACAATAAAAGAGAAATAAGAAGAGACAATATATTCTATATAATAGGGAAAAAACCAAAATACCAGATTTATTTTCACCTTTCTGTATGTAATGGAAACCCCCTTTTTAAAAAAAATTGCCAAAGCTTTTTGCTTCTCCATATAAAATAAACGAACAGAAACTCTCTTCAGAGAGGAGACAGATTTCTATTCCTGGCTGTCTCCATGCAAAGTATTTGATGTCTTTTTGGTTTGGATTTTTACTCCTTGGTTCTGTTGGAGGATTGCACGTGTATCGACGGCGCTGAGCACGTATGTGACTTCATCTCAGAAGTCTTACTTTTGGGGAGTTATCCTTTCCTGCATCTGAAATCCCTTGGGCAATATTATCTGCCACCCTCCAAAGGAACGGTACCACAAGATGCTACCTTTCCCCTCGCAAAATTATGCTGTGTTGAAAAACACGCTAAGAGAACCTAAGAGAGGTTAAACTATTGCTCCTCACAGAATATTTGAGTGACTGTGTAGTTTTGCAGTCATATTTCTTATCAGAATTGATTAAATTTCAAACAAGTCAGGTGGGGAAAAAGCGAGTAGTTTTAATGTGTTCTCTGGATAAATACTGAGCAACTTTTGCTGTTGAAATCGTTTTTCTCTAACCTCTGTTCCTCTTCCCTGCGACACAGTACCATGGTTGTTTACATTCAAAGCAGATCACCTGCATTTACCACTCATTGCTCAGTGCAAACCTCTAATTACGTCGCTACACCTTGCTAGTGACTTTAAGCACGAGATGAAGAATGAGGTTATGCGTGAGGCAACTAACCCATTAGGCATTGCTGCAGCCTGATTGCTGCTGGCTGCCTGCCACACCTTTGGATTAGCAGAGCCGTGACCCTTCCCTTTCATGTCCTACTGGGGGAAAATGGTGGTTTTCTTCTGGGGAAAAAACCACTTTTTCTTATCGAGGTACAACATACTTAGCTTTTAGTTCAATAGTGATGTAAGGCATGAAGTAGTTTCTGTTTCAGGATTATTTTGGGGATTCGGTGTCACAGCGTGGAGCGGATGTGTGCACGAGGGTGTGATGATGTGACACAGGGTGATGACGAGTTTTTGGCTTCAAATGACAAAGCATGATACTTAGATAGTCTCAAACAAATACAAGCAGAAGATGCTCCCATGCTTTATTTACCAAGCTAAGCAGAGAAAGGGAAGTCGAGAAGGAAGGTTAACTGAGTCAGGTACTTGAGTACAGTTGAGAAACTCGACTTCATTGAGGGCACCTTGAGCTGTTGCTCAGATATACCTCCAGCAGAGCAGGGTTGTACTGAGAACTGGCATATTCTTTTTTAATTATGTGGCTACGTGTAAACTTGAGCTTGCTGAAGTGTTGTGTGCTCTAGGGGCACATGCTCTTGCTAAACTACTTACCTTTCATCTCTCAAGTCATGAAAGGATGCGGGGAACAGAAAGGAGTTCCTTTTGATGCTGCATTTCTATCCAAAGTGACTTTTGTGGATGCCTTACTAACAGATTGGAAGTTCAGAAGGGAAAAGCATGATGTTTTTTCTGGAACCCAGGGTAGACCTGCCAGTTGTTGCAAATTTATCTTCTGTGAAAAATTGAAAGGTTGTGAGGACGCTTTACATGAACAGGCAAGGCTGAGTAACGTGTTTCTTCTTACGTAGTAAGGTTGCCAATTACAAAATACTCATTCAGCACCAGGTGGGTACCAGACCTTGATCTCTGTGGAGTCCAGTTCTGTCAAAGAGCCACTCTGGGCATCTCCCCAGTGCGCAAACAAGATCAGGGATTCCCTACTGAGGATTTAGTTTTATTCTCTAACTGTCTGAATATTGGTCATTGTCTGTATGAAAATGGTAAAACAAACCTGGTTTCTGGTAGTTTATTCTCCTTACGTGCAGTTCTTCATCCGGGCAAAGTTTTCTTAGGAACTCATCCTAAGTCTAGCAAAAGCTTTTGTAAATGACCTTTAGTTACACTGAATAACAAGTACCTTCAACAATGATGTTTCTAAAGAAGGAGTTAACACGCTAACCAGAAGCAACAGTTGAAAGGATAAAGGCTTTAATAGGTTAAAATGTGCTTCTGCTTAATTTGTATCTGTGATTGCTGTCCTTATCAGAGAGCAGGAATCATAGAATTACAGAATTGTCAGGGTTGGAAGGGAGCTCAAAGCTCATCCAGTTCCAACCCCCCTGCCATGGGCAGGGACACCTCCCACTAGAGCAGGTTGCTCAGAGCCCCATCCAGCCTGGCCTTAAAGGCTTCCAGGGATGGAGCTTCCACCACCTCCCTGGGCAACCTGTGCCAGTGTCTCACCACCCTCATGGGGAAGAACTTCTTCCTAACGTCTAATCTGAATCCACCCAGCTCTAGTTTTGCTCCATTCCCCCCAGTCCTACCACTGGCCTTCACTACTGCGGGATGCCTTTTTTACAGCTGGAGAGTAATTGCAAGATGTTGTTGTTCTCCTAACCCTCCCTGTTCTGTAGGCTAGATGTTTTCAGGGTTTAATATCCATGCTGATGCTGGATCTTGGTTTGGGGAGATTTAATCTTGACGATCCAGCCGGAACAAGGAAATCAGTATTTGCTGATCGGTATCTTTCACATGATTTCCTTAAGCATCATTGGAATTTTGGGGCAGTGGGGTTTTTTTTTGTTTATGTTTTTATTTGTCTTTCCTTTTCCCTCCTACCAGCTGTTTCCTTTTGATATAATTTTTTGTGGTCCAACAGGAAAATACCTCTGATAAACTGAGGTACAAAAAGTAATGCTCACAACTCACTTCACAAGCTTCTCAACCTTCATAAGTCAAACTGCAGTTTATGCCGCTGTGAATAGAGTTGTTGAGTTTTGTGTCCCTGCACTGAAGTGTGTTGGAGATTAAGGTAGACATGAATGGGTTGAGTGAGGTCCTCATTCCACTGATGTCAAGGGTAAAACACTAGCTGATGCGAAGTTCTGCAGCTTCTTTATGGAAAAAAAGTCTGTCTCAAGATCCATGGTCCGTTGGGTTTGGATTAGGAGGAACCCTGGTCATCACAGCTCAATGAAAACCTACTTAAGTGCAACCTGACTCCTAAGCTTGTGTGCACCATAGATACGGAAACTGTAGACTTGGATAGCAGCAAGAGTAGATAAAGATACTGAGCTGAATTAGACCTTGCAAAGAAAATGTCAGAACTTATTCTCTCATCTAAAAGGAGAAGGAAAGAAATTCGAAGACAAGGACAAATATTTTCTATGTCCTTCCTTACAAATTAATCCTTCCTCTCACTTTTCAGTGAGGGCAGTGATGTCAGTCGTTACAGAGCAAAATTAGCATGCTCAAGTCAGGGGGGTGTATATCTTCCACTAGCACACCCCGCAGAAAAAATTAGATCTCCAGTTGTGTTTGCTGTGTTATCTCTTTTATTTAATCTTAACAAGTCAGAAATAGTGCTGTAGAATCGCGGAATATAAAATGTTTTATTCATATTTAATTATGAGGATAATATGATTCACGGGGAAGATGTAAGAAGAGATCTTGGAAGGAAGAAGTAATGACTCAGAGCTAAATGTTAAATGGAGGAAGTGGAACTAGATTTTAACCGAGGAAGGTCGCACCTTGTGTCTCCTTCACTAACTGAATTTTGTAGACAAAGCATAACAGAACCCGTGTTTGCACTTCCTGAGAGAAATAACTGGCTAAAAGGGAGAGCATATGCAAGTTTTAAACTAGGATGGTGTAGTAGTGATACTCTTAGTGGATTTGTATCTTGAGACCAGTCTCACTTATTATTTATGGCAAATCAGGAGTCATTTTCCAGACAGAACTACGCAGTATGAACGGCATATCATTGGTTAAATTTCATCACATCTCTGTTGTGCTCCCTTCACGTAGTTTTTTAGTCATACCATTACGGGCTAGCTATGCTGTATGCTGGGAACTCAGCAGTTAGCTGTGACTAAGGAGGAAGACAACCGGATGCATTAGATGATGACGTAGTAATTGCATGATCCGAGGGAAAGGAAACGCATCCTAAAATGCAGTGGGCGAAATAAGGAGTACTCCGTGCTGTTGCATAAGGCACTGATGAGACATCATGTGGGATACAGGGTAGAATTTGGGTTGGGAGGGAAAAAACCCCCAGGAAGTGTAATAAATGCCGAGTTAGACTTCAGTATTATCCAGGAGAAAAGAATGGAGAAAGACGAATGAGATTGGCTTTCTTAATCTTAACAAAATAAAATCTTACCGTTTTTTATTTATTTATTTTTCAAATTCGTTGTATTTACTTTATACTAAATAAATTTGCACTTTGTTGTTTCTTATGAGAAAGATAAATAAAAAGTAAGGAAAATAACTTCAAGTACAATGTTAGCACAAGGTTAAAGAGAGATGAATCAGCTTTTGGTCTGGAAATGGGAATGTTTTTGTCAGCAGGGACGTTCTGGACCATGGTTAAAGAAAAGTCTGATTGCCTTAAGGCCGAGCTTGCATTTCAGGAAGGAATTAATAATGCGTTAAGAGTTTCTTGGAGTAGCAGCAGCCTGGCCACGGTGACCTTGGAAGTCCCTTCCAATCTGATGCTCCCAAAATGTGAAAAACCCCAACTAAATAAAAATTAGATAATAACCTGCTGAAGATTAGTGTTAGATCTTCATTTATTAACTTCCTTTAAGCTTGTAGCTGCTTTGTCTTAGTAAGGTTTTACTTTCTTGGTGTCATGTGTTAGCTTTTATAAGGTAAGATTACACTGAGTGGGGAACCCATGACAGCTTTTATCTGGAATAGTGATGCTATAAAGCAAGCTGCTTTTTCATTTTGGATATCAGTGAGACTCCCTGATGTTTTTTCTTCAAAGCATCTAAAAACCTAAACGAAAAAATCCACAGGAAGAATCACAAATACTTCCCCAAAATGGAGCCAGGGGACTGAAGCCTTAGCTGAAGGGACTCAGAAACCTAAACCTATCATCACGTGGGTGAGCTTCAAAGGACTTTGACTGTTACATTTTATTTCCTTGAAATTTTAAGCACCAGAAGTTTGGGAAATGTACTACTTGGATAAACCACTTTGTGTGGTTGTAGCAGTTCAGTATCAATGGGCATTATGTGAAGTGGCACCATCTTAACATCTACTAAATTCCACGTCGTCTGTGATCGTTGTGGCCACTTAGAACAGGCCATAGATGATATTAATTGCTATCGGCAGAATGAGTTCAGGTCTAGCCCACTAATTGTAATGGCAAGAATAAACAAGGTTTTAGACATTGTTGTCTGTCAAATGTATTTATATAATGTTCTGTTACTTTAATTAGGAATCTTCTCTGTCCAGGCTTTTCGGTATATTGCATCATTTCTTTAGGACATCTGTTCTTCTTCCTACAATGGAACAGTAGCCTTAAAATTGAGACAGTTAGAAGGGATGAAACTGTGGAAAGCTGGAAGAATATCAGTGTTTATGGCACTAGCATTCTTATCAGGTACCTTCAGAGATGATGTTTTAAAGACTTCAGAGCATTTCTGGTTTAGTTGGATGTAGAATTCCCTGTGTGCAAGTCTCAGGGACGGGTAAGATTAACTGAATATCAAGAGGTGTCTTAGCATTGTTTATTGAAGTAATTTCTTTGGAAGTTTTTTACAGCTATGTTTAAATAACTGATATATTTTAAAGCATGTGCCAACATTTTCCCCTGCGTTTCTTCTCATAACCATAATTTTGTCTTTAGTTGTGATCTCTGTAATAGGTTTTGTTACTTTAGGAAACACATATTTCCCCAAAAATCACAGTTTCAATATTATCAAGGAACTCTGCACTTGTTACAGTGTGTGTTGGTACACATACAATAAATAGTACAGAGAAGAGTATGCTTATATTTTCTGTAGAGCTACAGGGGAAATTTGCTGTGCAACAAACAATAGTGCTTTCTCAACACCATATTTCACAAGAAATCTTCAAGCTTGGGTGGAAAAAATACAGGTGTGAGTTAATACATAAAATATTTCTGATCTGGATGATGTGCTTGGAAGGCTGGCAGAATTACTCCTTTTATTTCTCATGTTCTGAATATTCAGACTGGGTTCAGGAATACACAGACTGTAGTTCTTAACCTGAAGATAACTCAATATCCACTAGGTTCACCTTTCTGGAAATTATCCACTTCGCCATTGCCAGGATCTGTTGTGCTCCAGGCTCTGGAACAACCTAGAACTAGACATGGAGTAAGGATACCTGTGAAAAATATGGCCAAAGAGAGAGTGTGGCTCCCTTGTTAAGGGAGACTAAAGGACGTAGAGCTGTTTATTTTAGAGAAGAGACAACCTTAGCTGAGTTGAGGATACGATACAAATCTGTAAAGCCATAATAGTACAGAAAAGGCTAATAGTGAAAAGAATATTCAGTTTCTTCGTAAGTGCAAAGGAAAGGAATACCTACTGAAATTATTGAGCTTAAGGCAGGCTGAAAATGGGTGGGTTGGTTGGTTGGTTTCATATAAGGAACAACTCGGTTTTGGGACTCTGTCTCAAGATGCTTTGGAACCAAAAGTTTCAAGTACATGGAATCAAAACTTGGGGAGGAAAGATCTGTGCCATGGCTGTGAAATGCTCTTTTTTGGCTCAAGAGGTCTGCCAAATTGCTGATTTCTGACAGCTGAGAAACGGTAATGCCCAGGGAGGAAAGACTGTGGTATAAACCAATACCAAGGGTCTTATGAACATAAATTAGACAATTTTTCAATTTATTATAGTTAAAATCAAGCTTCTTAGTATGTTGGGAAAGGAGTATTGGATATGTACTGAATATAGTTGACAGGCCCTGCTAATTAGTAATTTAACATTATAAGGAGTATTGTTTAAGCAGACTCTCTTATTCTTGCTTTTGTCACGTTTTGTGTTTCCTTCCAGCTTTCTTTACATGTTTTCTTTCTGTCAGGATTAGAAATTACAAAGAGGAGGGTAACAAGAACGATCAAAGATACGGAACAGCTTATGAGGAATAATAACATTGACCAGGACATCTCAGCTTGGAGAAGTGACAATAGTGGATACAATAGATGTCACCTTCTCAAGGTCACTGGTCATTTTGTAGGCAAGGGAAAGGTGCTTAATCTCTGATAACACAAGAATTAACCAATATCGAATGAAAATACCGTTGGCAAATATCAAACAAACAAAGCACTTCCCAGTGTCAATAAACAGTGAGAGCTGAAGGAACCTGCAGTTGCCAGAAGGTTACCTCTCTTCCTTAAGTGATTTACAGGTAGGTGAGTTTTCCTTCCTCTGGTTCAGCAGCTACAGTGGGGGCTGAGAAGACATCCCATGGCAGTCCCACCACTTGCTGGCCTCAAACTGCCACTCTGCACTGGGAGCTTACCTGGGTGAGGATTTGGTCTGCGCTGACAGGGTCATTACTGTGTTCTGTTGCCTAAATTACCTCCTAATGTAATTTTATTTCACAGATTGCTTGGGAGATGCCTCTTCATTTTCCTTCTCTCCCACCCTTCCTGTGTAATTTTTATTTTATTTTTTAATTTGATGATTCTTTTTTCCTTTTTCCTTTCAAGTCCGTATCCTAGTTGCAAATATAGCCCGTCAGCCTTCCTCCTGGTCCCAGACTTCCTCCTCAAGTCTGAGAACGCGGAAATGTCATTTTTGCTTCGCGGTTCTCATCACTATCTGACCATTAAAGATTACCATAAAGGATCTAATGTTCCTTGAACAGAGTTCTGCTCTGATTGTGTGTCAGCGTACATTTTTGTAGGAGAATTATTTCCTTTACTCCACCTAATTTCAAGGTTCGTTTTGCATTCTCTTGCCTGGTGTTTTTCCAGCCTGCGTTTCTCCTGGTGCAGAAAGATTTACTAGCTGCTGCAGATGGAAACTCACCTGAATCTTAATAGTTTTGCTGCGTTCCAAAGAGATTTGCTAGACAATAATTAAAGAAATCATCCTTTCGTAAATTCTTCATGAAGTTGTTGGGGCTTTTTGTCAATGACGGTGGGCAGCAGCAACATAAAAAAAGAATGTAGGATTAGAAAAGTTTAGACGAAGCTCTGGTTGGCTTGTTCCTCGAACATGGTGACTAAAAACTTTTCATTGACAGGAGTTTACCTGAAAAAGCTTGTTGTAAACTGAAGAGTAAGCATATCTTCCCTCTTCTGTGTCATGCTGGGAAGGAAGGCTACAGAGTTCATCAGCTATAAGTATGCTCACACTGACACCAAAGGGAGGCAGGTCTTACAGCTCGTAGGGGAGAGTTTGGCAAAATATGCTTATTTTATGCCTTGAGAATATTGCTTACTTGAACTTTTCATACCTTCCATTGGAAAGATTCTCGTTGGTGTCACTTTTTTCTCCTCTCTCTTTTCCTTTTAAAATCCAACCAGAAGTATTAATTGCAGGGTTAGGGAAGCGATCACCTCTCTGTACTGGCCACTGCTGAGGCCAAACCTCCAATATTGAGTTCAGTTTTGGGCCTCTCATTACAAGAAGGACATTGAATTGCTGGAGTGTGTCCAGAGAAGGGCAGCGAAGTTGGTGAAGGATCTAGAGAACAAGTCTTGAGTGGCTGAGGGACCTGTGGTTGTTTAGCCTGGAGAAGAGGAGGCTGAGGGGAGACCTTATTGCTCTCTGCAACTACCTGAAAGGAGGTTGTAGTGAGGTGGAGGTTGGTCTCTTCTCCCGAGGAACAAGTGGCATGACAAGAGGCAATGGCCTCAAGTTGCACCAGAGGAGGTTTAGGTTGGGTGTTAGGAAAAATTTCTTCACTGAGAGAATTGTCAGACATTGGAACAGCCTGCCCAGGGAAGTGGTGGAGGCGCCAACCCTAGAGGTTATTGAATCTCATTGGCACATAGGGATGTGGTTTAGTGGTAGACTTGGCAGTGCTGTGTTTAGGGTTGGACATGATGATCTTAAAAGTCTTCTCCAACCTAAATGATTCTGTGATTCTGAACAAAGACTTGGTGATGTCATTGGATAGAAGAATGGGCTTGTTTCATGTGCTGCATCAGTGTTAGTAACTCAGCAATTACAGGTGATTCTGATGGCATTGCTTTTCCAGAATTAAGCAGAAGATACTTTTGGATTTATTGCTAATATTCAATCTAGATAAGGGAGAGGCTTAGGTTAAACCAAGTCTGTGTGCCAACTAACTCCTGTAAGAAAAGTTAAATGAGCTTTCAAGAATAAATACGGGTTTACCGACATTGTAGGTTACAGTAATTGCACTTTTTGACGAGAAATGGAAAACTCATTTCATTAAAACTTCGGAAAAAAATGAAACATTCTACAGGAAACTAGTATAAGAGGTAGGATGTTAATGGGCAGTTGAGAGTAGTCATGTTTATACACGTTTCCTAATGTATTTTTTACATTAGTGGAGGTCTAAGAAAAGGGGTTTAATAGATTATTTTGTTCTTGTGTACGAAAGATTTGTGTACAAAGGATTATTTTATTCTTCTTTTTCTTCAACTAAAATTGCTGTAATTTGCCATGTCTGAGCATTGTGGGGTTTTTAAATATTTTGCTTGCTTAGCGTATTGCTTTGTGCTTCAGTGTAGCTCGACAATAATTTAATTGAAAAGGAGCTTCTGAAAATGGAGAGCCATAAGGAGCTAGATGATTCTTTGATATTTATAAAGTACAGAAACACTATCCTGTTACAAACTGATAGTTTGAGTGCTTCAGAATCATCGAGTTGCACTTTAAAATTCAGGAAACGAGTGGATCTTTACCGTTAGCATGGACTACACTGTTATGTATCTCTAAATTGTTTTAGGGATTATACTCATTCTAAAAGCAAGGATTATGTTTCTACATTGAGATCATTGCATGGCACAAGAAATACGAATGTTTTTCCTTTACAGATGGATTTTGTTTATCGAAGTGGCCAGTGGCCAGAGCATCAGGCAAAATACTGCATCGTGTGGAGCTCTGCTCCTGTTCGGAGGAGCAGGTGCATAGTTTAAATAAGCCCAGGAGTTGATTTTAGTGAACTGCTGAACCTAAGTATTCCTGATACACCACAATATCTAGAAACCCTGTGCATAATACAGGCAATATGAATTGTACCCTAAAATACAGTGTGTCAGCTGCTGCTTTATTCACATTTCTGGAAGCCTGGAATTGCTCTTCAATTAAGCAAGCATTTCTTGGCCAAATCTGAGCACTTCTACACTTGCCTCGTGCTATTTATCAGCCTCTCTGCAGGTAACAGTAATTTTTTATTAGCACGCCAGAGACACTTGAAAAATCTCTTTTTAAAAAGTACATAAAAATCTTGGCTTCAATGAGCACAATTCTTGTAATTTTAGTGCAAATACAAAATTAAAGGAGAAACATTCTCCCCTCTGTTGAACATGCTTTAGCTACAGGTGTTACCTTTAATCTGTGTACGCATTAAAGCAGCTGCAGAAGTTGTTGTCAAGCATAAACGCACCCGTTTCCTCTGGCGGTTGCTGCAGTGTTGCTTAATATGCTGAGAGCCTCTGTGAAGCATTTCTTGCAGGACAAGTAGTAGCGGGATTAACTTGGGTGTTGTGAAAGGAGGTTGCATGTGGCTCCTGCCATGGGCTGAGAACGTGGGAGCTGGGAATAGGAGGTACGTTCCTCAAGGAGGAGCAGATGGTACTTTGGGATGGACCCAAAGCCACCGCAGCACTAGCTTGTAACATGTTTGCAGACTGAAAT
>WEIS01042406.1:0-14970 GCA_013389965.1 Todus mexicanus
TTTGCTCCTTTTGGATCCTCTGGAAGAGCAAGAGGCATTGCACTGAATGACCTCATCATTTTTTTTGCTGTTCCTGTCACTAGCCCTGGAACGGGAGGTTCCTTGTGTAGAGCACCGTTCAGCTTCACTGCTCTCATCTCTGGCTGACTGGCTGGGCTTTGTTTTTGCTGACACTGAGCTGACTTCATTGATTTCACTTTCTTCTTGTTCTGCTTCAACTTCTTCAGCCTTTCTCTTAGAGCAGGACTCACTGGAGAAGGAGGAGACCACCGCATTGTCATCAGAGTGGTCATCCTGTTCACTTGTGGCTTTTGGTGTGGTGCAGTTACTAGACTTGCTGTGCACACTGTTGGCAGGAGTGGAGCACCTAGTGCTATTTTCTTGATTTGCCTTCTGAAGGCTTGAGGAGGACAAGCTTCTACCCACGCTACTTGTTTCCTCACATACATTCTTCTTGCTCTGTCTGGACTGCAGGGATGACCTTGACATGACACTCCCAGCTCTGCTGCTTCGAACCTCCTCCACATCATCCTTTAAACAATTCACAGAGGAAACTTCAAAACAATTTTCATCTTCATTTTGTGAATTGGTTTTGCTGGCTTCATGGTCTTCAGGGGCATCTTTGGTATCCAAGTTGTTTTCACAGCTTGAATGTGACATTAAACCCAAGGATGAACGTCTCTGACTGTTGCTTGTGCTTGTCCGAGTGTATTCTTGCTGTTCTTCTCCATGGGAAGCACCTGTAGACAAATCACTTCGACATGTACACCTTTTAACGGATCTATATGCCACTCTGTTCTCTATAGTCTCTGAGTAGGATGAGGATTCTTGCACAATGTGCTCAGAGAATTCCCCACTGGATGTCGTGTGGAGGCTATCCACAGAAGCCATTTTTTTGTGGACTACTCTTCTCCGCGAAGATGTGCTGGAACACGATGATCGTGTGTGCCAGGTGCTTCGTATACTGGGCTCTTCCCTCTGGGATGTGTGCATGGGATTTTTCCAGATGTCATAGTCCTGGTGTTTCCTTCCACAGCTATGACAATGAGCCTCATCACATTCCGATTCCTCTAGTTTTGACATGTAAGAATCAATATCACAGGGATATAATGACTCATCTGCCTCTGAGCTGGCTTCCGGGTTCATTTTCTGTATGGGGTCTACTCCACTGTCCTCCTCTACACCTGACTCTTCACAAGGTATCTGATTCATCAGATTGGACTTTTTGATCTGGGTGGACCACTGCAAAGTCTCATCATTTAGCAAACGGAAGCGGACTTTCATCTCAACGGATAGGCTGCCATCCTTGTTCACATGGACCCGCTTTTCTATGTCATCATTGACCAAGGAATGGACCAGTTCTCCATGTTTTGGATTTGAGAAACTATTTGAGAAAGGAGCACCATTATCTGGTGAGGCAGCGAGACCATTAGGATACGACTTCTCTGATGATAAAGAAAATCTCATTGATCTGTTGCTTGATGCTGACCGTGGATGGATAACACTTTTTTTAGCTTCCAGTCCAAAGTTCACTGGAGTTTGAAATAAGTAAAGAAAAGAAAGATGGAGAGAAATGTTAACTCATATAAAGATAACACAAAAGATGACGAACTACTACTCAAACTACCCAATACTGATATTATTCCATTAAAACTAAGCCTATGCTACTATACTTAATTTTGAAAATTTGACTTTGACTAAGACATGGCCAAAAATGTTAAGTTTTGAATAAACAATCTGTATTAAAATCTTCTATATCTAAACTTAAGAAAAAAAATATATAGGCAAAGCAATTTATTCTCAAAATTTCTGTGTTCTATCACATTGCAAATATCTCTTTATTTGACTGCACAAGTTTTCATCCTTTCATCTGGGGAAAAGTACATAGAGAAGTGACCCTCTTCCTTAGTTAGAGGTCAAGTGTCAGAGATTTATTGTGCACCATCCACTTCTCCACTCATATGCCAGGAAGCACACGTGTGGCCATGGAGACCAGAGCAGCATGTAGTCCCTGAAGCAATGTGTCACTAAGAATAACTGTAAAATCACAGACTCATAGAATCATTTTGGTTGGAAGAGACCTTTAAGATCATGGAGTCCAACCATTAACCCAACACTGACAAGTCACCACTAAACCACGTCACTAAGAGCCACATCGAAATGTCTTTTAACATTATATATTATAATTCTTATTGAAACATAAAGGACAAATAGAAAAGGAATTGTAATGTGATGATATTGTAAAGGGAATGTTAAGAATTATAATCTGAAGCACATCTCTATGGCCCAGTGCAGGGATTTGCAGATTTATTGAGATCTTAGAACCTTCTTTTCAAGCAGACTACATTCCTCTCAAGCTGTCTTGCAAGATATGCATCTATCTTGTTTCTAATACATATGTTTGTTCAAAGTTTACTTTCTTGTATCTGGATAACCACGGGCCTCTGTAGGCGTGTGGATATGCAGCTGAATGGAGGGCATTTTAGGAAGTGTTGAACAGGGAGCACACCAACCAAGATCAATAACACATGACATAGCTTCTATCTAACCATCCTTATGTATTTGACCTGATATATTTGCTCAGTCTTTTGATTGACAAATCTTCATTTTATTCCCACTGCTTCCTCCAATTCTTTATGTCTCAGGGAGTGACTGTGGGGTGCCTCTGTCCTTGAGCTTTTACAAGTAGTTACTAACACCAGTGAATCTTTCCAGGCTCCTGGTGTTGACAGTGGAGAGAAATAGGTGCACCTCCACTTCATTTCATCCTAAACCAAGTCTCTAATGTAGGTGAGATGAATTACCCTCTGGAAATGGGAAGTTTCTCTCCATAGGCAACCAAGAGTGGCTGGTTTATTTAGCTGTGACCTTAGATAACTCATGAAATGCCTAAGAAATATAATTCTGAATACCCATAACATATTCCTTCTTGAATATAACTTTTCCATAAAAACATATTTTGTTTCTAAAGGGGTACACTGGAGGCAGGTGTTAGCTGTCCAGAGTTTGAAATGCTCTTCACACTCTAAGAAGTTATAAGTCATTTAGAGAAAGTGTAACGGAGTCTGAGAAACTGAGTCTCCTGCTGACAAAACCAGGGCATCCTCCGGCCCAGGAGCAGGCAAAGCAGAAGCGCAGGCACTGTGTGACAGACAGACAAGGGGATGGAGGATTCGTGGGAAATCTCAAGGGTTTGGGGAGTCTCAGAGGTAGACACAGGAAAGGAGGGAGTTCTGGAAGGAAAAGGAGACACAGAGATATGAAAGAGGAAGGGAAGTCAGCCAGACATGGGAGGCATGTAAAAGAAAGACTGGAGGGTGTAGGGAGGAAATCCTAGAAGGAAACCAGAGAAAAAGAAGGGGAGGATGGAAAAGCCTGGGAGGCAAGGAGAGGGAAGTACATTTTCCATATGAAATCTGCACGCTGGGGCAGTACAATAGGTGCCTGTAATCTCCATGTAGTGGGACATGGGCTTGGAGACGGTCGTGCAATATGCCCCAGAGATTTTTCTTACTTTCATTGTTTGCATTGACATTGTTGCCGTTGGAACGAGGAGCTACATCGGGCAGCTTCTCCACTGAGTGTTTCCTCAAATTCTCCATTGATATAGGTTTAAATGGCTCCCGGCCGACACACACCAGCACGTTGGGGCAGTGAAGCAGAGCCTGCATGCTGTCAATCTAGAAAGAGAAGGGCGAGAGGGTCACCATGAGCTGATAGAGCAGAACTAGGTCCAGAGTCAATTGTTATTTAGATGTCACTTATTATAAGATAAAAATGGTTCTGGAGAACTTCAGGGTCTACCAGACCCTGTTGGCAGGCTCCGCTGCAGTATTCTTTCATTGAAAGAGGGACTCTGCTACGTTTTAATCAGAACTCCTAAGATAGGGAATGGGTGGAAGAGATTACTTACGGGAGAAGGTATCTCATTTATTACAAGGTTTTACAACTTCTAGGAAAGATTTAGGCATAATCAATATGGTAGTGAGGAAGGGGAACTGGAGGTTTCTCAGTTTTCCTTATGGAGAATTGCGCTCTTTAGTTCTTCTAATTCCTGTATGGGACAGCAATTATTAGGTGGTAAATCCTATATTCCAGACTGACCATTGGTTCTCTTCCTTCCTTTGATTGGGGGGAGGGGACAAGAAGTGTGAATTCCTCTAACATTACCTCAAACACTGCCTCAGATATTACCTTAAGTATTGCTTCAATGCTGGGCAACGCGGGACATTGTCCCTCCATGGGGCACATCGTCCCTCAATGCGGGATGCACCTGTGAAGGACTCTGTGTTCCTTCAAAGGAACCTAGGTTTAGGCAGTGCCTCTTCATCTTCACCTCACAACTTGTGTCTAGATTGCACACCAAGTCCTTCATGTCAACTGCATCTTGCAACTGGGAGCAGTAATAGATGTGGTAGAAAGTCATTTTTACCCAAATACAATGTTTATCTAGGGTCTAAAGGAGCAAGTATCAGTATTGTGATGAGCACTGACTAGACGAAGCCTGGACCCCTCTTCCATCCTGCTTCTGCAATCCCTTATTTGTAAGACTGAGGTTAAATTCCTAGGTAAACTACTTGTTGGCTTCTAAAGGAAGGAGAAGACTCTCTTGCTGCCTAAGAGGGGTCTAGAATGGCCAACATCTGGAAGCTTTTTGCTGTCAGAGGTCTTTACAATCAATCTAAAATGCTGCTTCCTTCTACATCAGGAAAATATCATAGAATCGTAGAATCATAGAATAATTAAGGCTGGANCTGGCTCATGTTCAGCTGGCTGTCAACCAGCACTGCCAGGTCCCTCTCTGCTGGGCCGCTCTCCAGCCACTCATCCCCCAGTCTGTAGCGATACATGTGGTTGTTGTGGCCAAAGCGTAGAACTCTGCACTTGGCCTTGTTGAATCTCATACCATTGGCCTCAGCCCATTGACCCAGCCTGTCCAGGTCGCTCTGCAGCATCTTCTTACCCTCCAGGATATTAACACTGCTCCCCCTGGACCTTATAGAGATTCATTAATAAGAAGCGACCATGTAATAGGCTACCAATGTGTTATCTAACACTGGTGGTGGGCTGAGCGTTGTCTTGGGTGTAAGATGCACTCTGACCTCACTGTGTCACTTAATCAGCAACGCTTTATCTAGCTACCGAGTATGGAAGAGAATAAATCTCAGAGAAGCTGTGATGACAACTCAGCAGTTGTCACACGTGCCTGGCATAACAGTGTGTGAAGAAAGGGCCTCGTTCTCTAAATCTTGCTGTAGGAAAGGGATGAAGAATCAGGTCCATTTCAGAGCCCAAGTCCTTAGTTTGTGAAATGCCTCTGGGGTTTCCTGAGATTAGTGAGTACCAATAGTGTTTGGAGAGGTGCCAAAATAATAGCGCTGGATCTTTTGCAAATAAGAGTGAAGTGAATGTGTAGAGGGTGAAAGAACAAGACAGAGACAGGCAGAATCACACTCGAGATCCGGTTAAACGCTTCTGGCAAATTTTCTTTGCAGTAAAGCATATGGTATCAACTTTTTAGTGGGAATACACTGAGATCCCATAACTTTCCCATTATTTTTTATTTGTAGTATAACAACACTTACAACCTGAGACTCGTTGAGTTTGATGCTATCAAAACCCACAGTAAGTGAGGCTCTGCTCTCTAAAGCTCACATTGAGCACATCAAGCTGCATGTAAAGCGACAAAACTCCAGAGTCTGTATGATAAGCTCCATGAAACAGAAACAGAAAATAACCCACAAATCTGAGTCTGTGTGTCTAACTACTGCTTGTCATTGCCAATAAATCCACTTTTGGTTCATATACTTCTAAAGGAAACATCTTTCTAGCTCACTCAAAAAGTTTATAGAAAATCCACGATTTAATGAATGACAATATTTTGAGTAGGGGTTTGTCACTTCTATATTTCTTCTTCTTTACTTTCCTGGCCTTCTTGTTTGGTTGGTTTTTATTCCTTCAGCGAGATCTTTCACTATATCCTCATACAAGTACAGAAAAAAGATGAGGATAAAAAGGAGAATGAGAAAAGCAAAAAGAGGGAGAGAAGAAAGAAAAATAGATGTGAAATACCTTCTAACCTTAATGTAAACCAATCTAACTTTAAAATAACACTAAGTTTAGGATATATTCCTATTTGCAACAGAGATTTTTTTTCAGTGAAAGCTATTTTTTGCCCAGGCTATTTCCTCACATGGTTCTGTGTCTGTACATAGATACTTCAATCACACTCATCACCAGTGTGTTGTGTGTGCAGAAGAGAGATGGTGCCAGTGACACAGCTTCAGGAATCAATGGAGCTGAGCCAGATGAGTTACTGAATTTGTATACACTGCACAAACCAAACCTTTTCATACAGAATACGCTTGTGTTATGTGGCTTAAAGCATCTGTCATGCAGTATTTCTGACATCATCAGCTCTTCAGCAGCGTTTGTACCCATAGCATGGCTTTTCTTCTGAATATCTTGCAAGATTAATCTCTTTGAATTAATAGTTGTAGAAATTAATCTAAATTTAGGAAATCAGCACTTCATAATGCTTCATGGTTGAAAACATTCTGGTAATTGTAAATGCCACTAGGTGCTTCCTAAGGGTTAAATGAATAATTTTTCTTTTTTTCACATTGATTTGGTTTAATGCAACATCTGTTCTGTCAGGGCAGTGCAGTGCTGCACAGTGCTTCAGTATTTGGATGACATCTCAGTTTGTTCAGCCCTGAACTTCCCATCCTGCTGCATGAATCTCATCCTCTGTCCTGGGTTCAGCTGGGCTGGAGCTAAATATCACAACCAGCTGCTGGCCTAATCAGCTGGGAAGGGGCTGAAGCTGGGAAGGGCCACAGTTGTGGTAAACAACCCAACCAGCTGATAGGACATTTGATACTATGTAAGCCATGCCCTTGTAGAAGAGGAGGGCTGGTCTGGGCCAAGTGAGGGTCTGTTTGCAACAAATTTTAGTGTGAGGCTGGACTCTGTGGCTGGTGAACAGACAGGTATGTGTTTTGGGTGTAGGTAAGTCTCATGGCCCCTATTACTTGTGTTGCATATTACTTCATAAGCGTTACTGGTGTTTTTCTTCTCTTCTTGTGCTGTTCTATTAAACTGTTCTTATCTCAACCCATGCAGTCTCACCTTTTTTTTTTCTTCCCAATTCTCCTTCCCATCCCACAGCAGGGAGTGTGGAAGGGGTGGGAGAAGCTCTAGTGAGTGTCTGAGTGGTGTTTAATGGCTAGCAGAGGTTAAAAACTGTGACATCCTCTCAACAACTTGTTGCTGTCTGGGCTATACAGAGGTCATCTGTCTTCAGGGTACTGAATATAGCATTTTTTACTAGTGCTAAATTATCTCCAAACAGTATGTCGTCTTGTAGGTGTTTAGCAACTTGCAGTTTGCTCAGTGTGTTCCAGGATGAGGTCCGTGTGTTGCTTCTCAGGTTTCCTTCTTATCAAAGAATATATAAAAATTTAGAATCATAGAATGGTTTGGGTTGGAACAGTTCTTTAAAGATCCTGAGGTCCACCCCCCTGCAGTGAGCAGAACTATATTCAATTAGAGCAGGTTGCTCGGAGATGAGTCCAACCTGACCTAGAAGGTTTCCAGGGATGGTGTCAAAGAGCGCCTTGGAATGGTTAGGAAACAGGTTAGACGTCTACGTAAAGCAGATTGATTCCAGCCAACAAGATCACTCAATACTTATCAGGAAGCATCATCTGAGCTTCATATATCATCATACTGAATATCAGTCTCCAGGGTCCCAGGCCTGTACTCCTTCTTGAAGGCCATATTATTTCAATGAGTTGGTGCTAATTACTTTTTTAGGAATACAGTTACAACTAACTTCAGCTGTATAATATCAGATGAGGCATAGTCACAATACAAGTAAAATCAGTAATAGAATATGCTAGAACAGACTTTATAGGTCTATTCTGGAGCTGGCAGACTATCACTGCAGTAATTATTAAATTATATTGAAGAGTCTTTTAAATTTCCTGCAGTCAGTGAAAACCTAGAACTTCAGAGACTGCTGGTGACTGACCTTTAGAGTATTGGTTTGGGGGTTTTAATTTATATAGGTAATTTAAACATGAGAAAACATTTATTTTTTTCACTGTGAGTGTGGCCAAAAACTGGAACAGGTTGATCAGATAAGTTGTGGAGTCTCCATCCTTGGAGATATTCAACACCCAGATGGACACCTGAACAACCTGAACCTAGCTGGACACCTGAATAACCTGCTGTGGATGACTGTGCTTTTAAAAAAAGGGGTATCTTCCAGAGGTATCTTCCAGCCTCAGTGATAATATGATACTGACTTACTGTAGGAGAGGTGGCTGTTTTATCATATAAACATAAGCCTGAGGGAAAGCGTGGTGGAACTGAAGGAGTGGAAGGCAGATGTACATATGTCTTAGCTGTCAGAATCAATGGGGGAAAATAAATGCCATCAGAGTGGGATGTGCCTCATTTTAAAGAAGCATTAAAACCTTAGATATTTGATGCTTCATTTAAGGTAAAGGAAAAGATCAGAAGATGCCCCAGTGAAACAAAATGGTGGATTCTGGCTGCTCAGCACAGATTTTTTTCTGACATAGATTATTTTCTTTGTTTGCTCCAAGATGCCATTTATCTCTTTTCGAGCTGTAAGCTGGTAAACAGATTCCCCACTTCCCTTAGGCTGCCACAGCCAGGTTCTTGAGTACCCATACCCAGGGTATCATATTACAAGAAAACAATATTTAATCCATGTCCAAATTAGTCATAAAAAACAAAGGCAACTTATTCTGAATACCTAAAATTTGTGGAGATTCACTTCTGTGTTGGGGAAGGAATGATCTGCTCTATTATTTCTCCGTTAACTCATCACACTTGACTATAAGTCATCTTTTGCAATCCAGGCTTCTTGCACACTGGTGGAGAGCAATCAATATTTATAGGGGACAGGTCATTTCACCTCAGAAAAGCCACCTGATAAAGGTGGTAAATCACCAGTTGGACATGCCTGCCTCTTTCACTCACTAAAGTCAATCCTCTCAATGCAGTTGTCTAAAGGTAGACACCTAGAGCAATTTGAGATGTTCTACGGTATTTAATATGTGCCTGAGGACGGCAGACAGGATACAAGATAAATATGCCCCACCAGACTACCACCTGAAAGCTAAGTAGGAAATATTTGGCACATTGATACAGAGACAGAAAATCAAGCACCTTCATTTGCAAGCTGAATCTCAAAACATTGTATCTTCAAGAATATTGCCATTCTTATTACCATGATAAGTGAACAGCCAGGAATAAAATGGAATAAAATTAATAGCTTGTGATAAAGGTCTTTGATGGGTTAGAAAAGTGATCCTTTGGATCATTTGGGCCCCATTCAAGCCCTATTTTGAGTTCCCTCAATGTAATTACAGGGGTTGGATTAGATGACCTTCAGAGATCCATTCCAGCCCAAATGATTCTATCCTATGAGCCCATGAGAAGGGTTGCTCACAGTTAAGGCACTTGATGTTCAGAGACAAAATCCACTAAGCAAAATTTACAGGGAACAATCCCTAACAGTTTGCACTCGATGGGCTGAAATAGACTCCTGTTAAAGTTTTATTGTGTAATCTCTGCAAATGAAATTAAGTTTCTCAATCTTACTGTAAAACCTGACCCAAATCCCACTATAACCAATGGACAGGAACTTGCTGACCTCTACAGACTCTGGATCAAGAACCCAGAGGATTACGGAGGCTGTGAGTGAAGTTCTGGACCAAAAAGGACAAAACTTGTTGCCAAGACTTGCCTCTGTTGAAGTACTTTTATTCAGATCAGTCAACTTCTGGCCCACAAACCATTGTGGTATCTTAAAGATCAGGTGCTGCCGTGTGAAAAAAAAAAAAAGTAATTTGCTGTACATTAAGCCTCTATGCACAGACCCTTCCAAGGAAATGTCAACTATATCTTTAGCTTTCATTAAAGCCTTTGTGCTTCTGACAATCAAATTACGGTTTTTCAAAATGGTAAAACTTCTGTTCATATGCATACTTCATTATCTCATACCACCGGAACTCCCTGTCACGGTGGGATATGTCACATATGGATTGGTTCAAAAAAGCTAGATGCTGTTTCCAATAAAAATGTTTCATAGACGTTACTCTAATTCCCGCTGGGGAGGCCACCATGTGTGAGGTGGGGGAAAAAAAGGCCATTCTCTCTTCTGAACTATATCTTTTTCTTTATTTTTTCAGCTTGGGTACTATCCATTGGAGGATGGATTGTCTCCATCAATGCTACTATGCATTACCTCCCACAAAAGGGCTGTGATCTCAGCGAGGACCTCTAGGTGCTACTGCAACACAATTAATAATGAAATGTCATTGATAACTAAGCAGAAAGACAAACATTACATCTCTAAATTAAGGAATCTGTGGAGAACATGCCATCTTCTGGCTCTTCCTAGAGGAGAAGGAACCTTCATAAACCTTACCTTGGAAACTGAATATGGTTACTGGTTTCTGATGAAGGTGAACTGTTTGTTTTTCCTCTCCTGGCTACTAGCCAACCAAAGACATTTGAGATTGAGAGAGAGAAAGGCAGAATTGGGAAATAATGCAAGACATGGTTGACATCACCAGTCCTTAATCCGCCTTTCAAAGGAGTGCAGAGATGCAAGGGAGAAACAGGAAAAGCTTGTAGCAGGCATGTTGAAGAAAAGGCTAACGGGCTGAGTTCATTGCCTGTCATGCTGACTCATTGCCTCATTTCCTTGTGCTCTCTCATCGGTTCCCTTTTGCCTTTCATTCAGGTTCACAACTCTTTGGAGAGCCCTTTTGTTTCATAGTTGTGTTACATTCAATCCAGGGGGATCCAGGCTCTGAATTGGGGTATCTCAGTTTAACAATAATAAATTCTGTGTTTTATTTATGCAAAGAACCTATTTGTTCTTCCTTCCCTCAGATTTTGCATTGGAGGAATTAGCGAGTGTTTCTTCTGGGGAGTGGTTTTTTTAGAGTTATGCTAATCTGTTGGTCAGAAGGTGAATCATGGGGTGTTGCCACTCCATGCCCACATACATATTAGCAAATTAGCAGAAGAAAACAAGGAGGAAGTTGTAGGAAAGTGCATTACTTGACCTCACTTTCTCTAACATCAGCATGGGCAAGCTCCCCCACACCCTACCACAGTGAAACACCCCTTTACCCATCTGTGGAGAGGCTGGTGGACATGGCATAGGTGTGTATTTGAGGAGCAGCCAGAAGGCTCTCCCTGTCACATCAGAAGGACTGCAGAAGAGCTAATATTGAACTTAAAGTAGGGAACTGTTGCATAGAAAGAGATCTAAGCCTC
This sequence comes from Todus mexicanus, assembly GCA_013389965.1. Lineage (NCBI taxonomy): Eukaryota > Metazoa > Chordata > Aves > Coraciiformes > Todidae > Todus > Todus mexicanus. Next base: position 11,329 of record WEIS01042406.1, read on the forward strand.
TCCAAACTATAGCACCCAAATGATTAGTCCAGGAAAGAGTATGCAGCATCCATTCCATCTCCCACAGAAAATCAAAACTTACATGGTCTCTCACACATCCAACCAAATATCAAGTCCCAAAATTCACATGCAGGAAGCAGCACAGATGCCAATGTCCTGGGCTCCTGCAATAGTAGGTACTCTGCTAACATGCAAATTAGATGGTGCTACCTTTATCTGATGCTTTTATCAATGGAATATGGGCAAGTCCATTACTCCAGATGCTGAAACGCAGTAATATAAGATGATTTGTCAAACCAACACTTCTAAAGTGTTGCACAAGAAAGATGTGGACCTGTTGGAGGGGGCCAGAGGAGGCCCCGGCAATGCTGTGAGGGCTGGAACCCCTCTGCTGGGAGGCCAGGCTGGGAGAGTTGGGCTTGTTCAGCCTGGAGAAGAGAAGGCTCCAGGAAGACCTTACTGCAGCCTATTAGTACTTCAAGGGGCCTGTCAGAAAGATGGGGACAATCTTTTTAGCAGGGTCTGTTATGACAGGACTAGGGGTTTATACTAAAAGAGGGCAGATTTAGGCTAGATAGAAGGAAGAAATATTTTACACTGAGGGTGGTGAAACACTGGCCCAGTTTTCCCAGAGAGGTGGTAGAAGCCTCATTTCTGGAAACGTTCCAGGTAAGATTGGTCATGGCTCTGAGCAACCTGCGCTGGATGCAGATGTCCCTGCTCAGTGTAGGGGAGTTTGATTCGATGACTTTTAAAGGTCCCTTCCAACACAAAACTTTCTATGATTCTAAAAATATCAGCATCTTCCAGAACTTTTCAGACATGAGCTGTCTAGTTTTCTGTTTTGACCACTGTGTAAAGCTGCATGAAAAAATGATAGCTTTGGGAATTGTGATCTGGAAATCAGACCATGAAGCACTCAAACAGCCAAGTAAAATATGTGTAAGATAGAAGAATAATGCACTGTGCTTCTTTCTCAGTCAACCACAGGCAAAGATCATATTTAGATATTGCACTGCTGGCAGCTTTTCCTGGAGTACTCACAGATGCCTTTTCCCTGTGTGTGACACTTCACAGATGCATTAAGAAAATGTTCTGAGTTTGACCCTGGAAATAGTCTGGATGAACATATCTTTCAGCAATCCAGGAGAAATACTACAATCAGAAGTTCAGTAGTGGCCATTGGAAATCATTTGGGTAGCAGCAGCAGAACAACACTGCATAGAAAAAGGGGAAGGAAGAGGAGTGACTGAAAAAAAAGGGCACGAAGAAATCAGAAAAGTTTTTGAGGAACAGGTGAAGGTGACAAAAAGGGGAAGCAAACTGATTTACAACCTGGTTTGAACTGGAAGACAAGCTGCTAGGATTATATGAAGGGTACCACAGTTACTGCCTCTTTGGAGGATGAGCTGTTTCCTGATGGTGATGGGAGGCTTCCTGAGGACTTCCACCGACTGCTGGATTGAGCTGAGGAGGTCCTCACATCCCACTGGCTTCTTATGCAAGCTTTTGATGGCTTTTTCCCCTACTCACCCACCCTGTTGGCTCGAAATGAGATCTGAGACAGTTATTGTCACAAAACAGCCAGAGAAAAATTGCTGTTAAGGATGCATATTTCAACATAGACAAGAAGAAGGCATTTCTTAGAAAGTTTTTGCTGCAGATATTTTCCACCTTCTGACATCTGCGATTGCTCATAGAAACCAGAGCCCACCACCTGCTCCTTTGACACCAGGTTCTTTAAATCCGGTCCATCCAACATCAGCATTTGAAAATCATGAGTCAGATGAACATCCACCCCACCCCAAAGGATTGCCTTTAAAACTGACAAGTCTTGAAAAATGTTAAGCATTTGCTTCTTGTGATTAGCTTTGTCGTGACTCAGTCAGTGGGAAGCATACAGTGCCTGAGTTCAAGGTTTTTTCTGTGACCAGAAGTTCTCAAAACTTACTGGTTTTATATGTGGAATAGCTGCATCACGGATGAAATGTTACTCCAGGTGGAAACTATTGGGGGGAAAGAAGGAAGCACAACATAGAATCATAGAATGTTTGGGGCTGGAAGAGACCTTTAAAGGTCATCTAGTCCAATCACCATGCACTGAGCGGGGACATCTTCAACTAGAGCAGGTTCCACAGAGTCTTGTCCAACCTGACCTTTAAGATTTCCAGGGATGGGACACCTACCACCTCTCTGGGAAACCTGGGCCAGGGTCTCACTGCCCTCAGCATAAAAAATATCTTCCTTCTATATACTCTAAATCTCCCTCTTTTACTTCAAAACCATCAGCCCTGGTCCTGTCACAACAGGCCCTGCTAAAAGGGTTGTCCCCATCTTTCTGACAGCCCCTCTTTAAGTAATGTGCTCCAAGTAGCTATAGGAACTGCGACTGAGTATATAAACCCTACTGTCTCTAGATCACTCATCAATCCATATGACATTGTGCCATGGTCTTACCATCACCAATGTCTTCTAGCATGAACATGTGTGCACTGTGCTTTGTTTGAGCACTATGGATACAGCCTATGGACTCCAGAACCTCAGGGCATAAAGAGAAACATATTTAATTGAACCCCCAGGTTGAATGAAGTAGTTTTCTTGTTGCTGAGTCCAGGGTTTCAATTTGCAAAATCTGTAGTACAAATGTGAAAGCTCAAAAGTTGTTTGCTTCTACTACATAGAAGTGACTCCCCTGACATTAACTGAATTTATTTCAGAAAAGATGCAAGTTGAAAGAGAACCAGACCTTGCTAAGAGCTGCAGCAGAATCCTTTGAATTCTCAGTTCTGGGCCCAACAGGAAGAAGCAAGATGTTGAAAATGCAGAACATCCTCTCTTTTCCTCGCCCATTACTGGTAAAAATGCCAAAATCTGGATTTGGAAAACCAAGTTTCCCTGTGAAAAGCCTTTCCTACAAAAATGCTTTGCAGAAGTGGTGATTTCTACTTTAACTACCGAAAGAAAATTCACAGTTTTTCCAGGAGAGGGTGGAATTCTGCTATTCTTTGTACTCCAGGTAAATGAATAAATAGAAACATCATGTTCATAAATATTATTGCATATACTCAATAATATGATTGGAAATGTCTTTGTCCTGGATCAAATTCAAAAGAATTAGAAAGTAATTACACTTTGCTACTTTATTATTGAAAGAACAAAATCTCCTCAGGCTAAGGGAATCATTTACATTCGGTATATGTTAGATAAGAAAGTATTAGATTTGGTATATGTTAGATAAGAAAGTGGCTATCACATGGGGTCCATTTAACTACATCTTGTAAGGCACTGGGCCAAATGATTTCAGGGCATCTCAAAGGTTCATAAAACACACCTGGATATGAGTCTTCTCATGGATCAGGTTCATGGAAAGTTTTGCTGAGGTTTACAGATCGCTTGTGTAAATCTCATTGGAGTCATTGTGGTTTTGGCAGGGAATCAGAGAATATTGAACCTGAAACCTGTGGTTTGTTTTTAGACTGTGAGTCACACACATTGTGGGTGGAAAGTGGCACAGCTCACTCGATAACAACGGTTTGCACCAGATGAGGGGCTGAAATTGGTTACCATTATTCATACCTGAACACAGCACAAAACCAAGTGTCGCAGTGAATGTGTCGACATGGAACCAGAAAATCAGCTGTC
>WEIS01042407.1:0-31889 GCA_013389965.1 Todus mexicanus
TCTAGACCATGTTTCTTCTCACCTAACAAAAGGTTAGTTCCCTGGAGGTGCTTGTTCTGACACACTAGACTCCAGTAAAATACTAGATGTGTGCAATACTTTTCAATTAGCCTGAACACTCTAGAATAGATATGAAAGAGTATTCCAGAAAAGTTCAGAAATAAAAGAGTTGAATCAAACATGCCTCTTCACATCCTCCGCTACACTCTGCTTCAGGCCCTGTACCGAGTGCATCTTCTCTATGCCAGCAGTCTCCATCTCCTTGTTATGAGCACACCACCTGCCCTTCAGTGTTCAAACTTGCCAGTAGATGTCGGTGCTCACAAGCTGAAACTCACTCTCAGCAAGATGCTAAATAACATGGTGCCAATTTGCATTCACAGATACTGTCTGTAGAAAGCGACAAAGAAATACCATTTCCTTGTGAAGGTCAACCAATTTACTGAAGAATTTGGTGCTCATCTATCCCAGGATCTCCCTTCTCTGTTTGTTCTGTTCCAGATCAGAATCTTAAAACATTTAACCGTTATAATATCTTTCACTTACATGCTTTTATACCAGTATAAAATAACTAAAAGACTACAAGAAGGTGCACAGGAGCACCTGTTCTACAGGTATACTGTGTCAACATAAATAAATATTACATACAAATGAACATTTAATGTAGGTGTTTTAAACCAGTTCTTTAGAAGAATTATTTAATATAAAACATCAAATCTGACACAGATTTTGTCAACCTGCAAAATTTAAGGTTAAGTTCTTTGCACTTCAGTCAACACAAGATGACTTAGGGCTGTGGCTGCAATTGTGTCGTTAACATGAACAAGCCCAAACTTACAGCACTGAAAGAGTGCTTGCAAAAGTATTGAAAGTGTCATGGTATATTTCTCCTTATGAGGAATATGGCCGCTCCTAATGCATTTCTTCCATCTCTCGATTATTTTTCTTTCCTTTGTGTCAGTTTATGAGCCAAAAAGGCAGACAAACCACCACCTCTCACCTCACATGTAACATAGGCCTTGGAATTTTACCCAGTATCTCTTCTAACTGATGTCACTAACTTTTTTGTATAATTATTGTTAAAGGACAGCTTGAAAAACATAACCTGGCCTTTATTTGAAGACCATGAGACACAGTCTACCATTTTCATTGACAGATGGCTAGGACAATCATCCTCACTGTTGACTATATTGTGACTTATTCTGCTCTGACCGTGCCTAAATATAACTTGCAGCTGTTGATTCTCACTGTGCCTTTCTCTGCAAGTTACAGTGCCACCAGTATCTCCTGTGGTGAAACTGGTTTAGTGAGACCAGAGTAATACCTCAAAGCGCCCCCTGAAAGGTGTTTTCTGACCTTCCTAACTGGTCTGTCATTTTGCTCTGGACCACCTCCAAGCTTTCAACATAAAGAAAAAACATGTGGACACCTGCACTGCCAAGGGGTGTTGCAGCTTCAGGTTTTACTGGGCTTCTGACTCGATGCTGTCAGTCACAGGTGACATGGACTTCTCCATCAGTTTCCAGTGAGGTTCCTGTTCTTGGCAGCTTGTCCTTCACTTTTGGCTGCACAGAAGCCAGCTGCTACGTACCCGATCATTATCTGGGAGTGTCTTTGAATCCAGCAGGCAGTACAAAAAGCTTCTGTGCGTCCTGCTCCAGACTAGCAGCCTCTGGGAGTGAGAGGACTGGTACTGACACCAAGGGTCCCTTAGAACTCCCCTTCCTGACTCCCAGATGGTTTCCTCCTCTGCACTGGGGCTCAACCTGCCTGTTCACTGGCTGTGGAACCACAGAAACTTGACTCTACAGAGCAGCATGCAAGGTGCGAAGACAGAAGACAACCAGTGAAACTAAAGATACCTATTTATTGGTAACACATCAAAATGAAGAAGAAACGATACAAGTAAAAAAAACCTCCACCAGCAGCTATATTCTTCCCACAGTGACTCACATGTTCCCACAGGTAAGGCAATTGACAGGGATTTGTGGATCAACAGTGTTGAGACAGCATGGAGGTCCAGAACCTGAAGAGAGTCCACTGGCATTACTGAGCATCTTATCTTGTTCAAGTATGTTCAGATGGCAAGGCGACTTGTGTTGATCTGAAGGATTCCCTTCACCTTAGTTCTTGATCTTGCCATTTGCAAATTTTATCAACAGTATTTTTTACAATTGTATCTCCTGATGTAAATATCAAACAGCACAATTCTCGCAGAGCCACATTCTTTCAGTAGTGATTGCAGCATCTCCTTGGACAATGAATTTTTGCCATTTCTCTGTTAGCTAGTAATTAATCCATTTAATGTAAATTATGAAGTACACATACACTATTGTTTCTGCAGAAGGCACAAACTTCTTGATTTGTTAAGTCTGCACCAATATTTTTATCAACCAAACGTATTATTTCATCAAAGAATGAAGTTGGTTTTGTTCTCATAATTTATTTATTCTTCTAAACATATTATTTATTAACCAAATAATTAATTATCTTCATTGTTGAAGCCTTTGTTAACTAACTTGTAATTACTTTATCCTCTTTTACCAATGACTATTTTCATGGAACCATCTAACAGTCACTGGGTGTCATCTCACTTTCTCTCTGTGAAGGCTGGAACATGTTCTTTCAAGATCTTGGGATTTCTCTATTATGTCAAGATTTTTAAATACCCAGCTCCACTGGGCCAACGTCTCCTGAGCCAAATCTCCTATGATTCTGAGATGCAAAATTGTCTTGGCTACTGATCTGAAAAGCCTTATGTTTAATGGATGCTGTTAAAACCTTCCTTAGTTCCCAAATTGATTAGGAAGTTGTTTCCCATCCTCATGTAGCATGAATATACAATTCTGTTTCTTTCGCTATATAAAGCAACAAGCCCCCATCAAAAATCTTCTCTATCAACAGTTTTACCTATATCTACCTAGTAAGAGCCTACACCATTGCTAAAATTTCATGGTTATCAATGTATTTTGAAAAAAACTCCTTCCAAGTGCCATTAGTACTTGCAGCAATCCAGGTTCTCCAGATTATTTTGAACACTCCTTATGACCTTGTATGCTTCATAAATTCTCACTTCTGTTGTGTCATATACCTCCTTTCGATCCACACATTCCTTCTGTTTTCTCACCTGTGTTGGTTATATACAAGATTTCTAAGTGTTATATTCAAATTCCCTGTTAGGCAGAGAAAGTGTTTTAATTGTGGCTCTCTGTCACAACTACAGAACCACAGATCTTCTCCACCTTGAAAACTTCTAGCAGTGACATTTCTATTGATGATTTTATTGTAGCTTTCTCCTGGAGAGTCGTATTTTTCTGTTTGCTTGATTTGTGATCAGTTTAACCTATAACTTCCTCTGTTTGAGGATTTACTATTTAGAAGCTCCATTTTTGCCTACATATTTGCCCGCCTTCGGTTAAAACACACACATACCTATCTTACTTAAACATCTTCCTCTTAGGCAATAACCAAGTGTACCTATATGCATTTACAGATACATACCTACATACATGTGTAAATGCTGTGTACCTACTTACAACATGTACATATATCAGTATGCACACATCCATATATACAGTCATACAAACACCTATATACAATCTAATTTTCCCTGAAACCAGTATCCCATCAAAGACCTGAGGCTACCTATGTTGCCCTCCCAAGACAAAGACATATTTTGCTGTGAGTCCACCTCTGAATAGTCAATCAGCTCTTCCACCAAGGGCAGCCCTACCCCTCCCATACTGACCAATAGTTCTGCTAATATTTGGACAGCACTGGCTCTCCTGAGTACAATGTGTCAAGGGACAGGAGGCGAAGGACTGCAGGTGGGTGACAGAAGAGTTTTCTCTATTCTGAAGCCCTTAGAAGTTGCTCAGACTTTGGTTTAGCTGAAAAGGATTGAACAAAGAAAGAAGTAAGGTGCAGGAAAATCAAAGCAGTGCAAAACATCACCTCATGCCACCTCCCACTAGGAATGAGTCCCCAACTAATCCAATTCCCACCTCTCCCTCCAGAATCCTGGGATACCCTGACCTCAATCTCTTCTGAGTGGGGGTGCAGGGCAGGGGAAGATGTCCCTTTCTGCATCTCACCCACAAAGCGAGTGGCTTAGTATTTTGAACTACTACCTGCTCTTCTCCTGAGCACAACGAAGAGGACAACGATGAAAATGACAGTAGCAATTAAAGTCCCCACCAGTCTTTCTGATTCCGTTTGCTCTGCAAAGGGAGAGAAGTATCAGTAATATTGGATCAGCAAGTTGACAACAGTTAAATGAGCTTCCCCAGCAACTGACTGAGTGCATGCTCGTATCAGGTGCACAGATGTGACACGACACACATGAGATAAAGCCACACAGACCCAGGGTCAGTTATACTGGCTAGACTGATGTGTCATAACCTGTTCAACTGCAGTGTTGCTTCCTTTTTCCTCCTGTGTCAGGAGGAGACCCAGCAGGGTCTCATCAGCAAGGAAAGTGAGAAGCCCATCAGCACAGAGCGTGAGAACCCCAACAGCTCCAACAGTGGGAAGGATTTTTTGCTATTGTTCTTGAGCAGCATCAGTCCCGAGTTGAACAGCTGGGCAGCTAACTTCTGGGCATGCCCAGCTGGGCAGCTAATTTCTTGGGGCGTGGTTGTTTTCTTTATGCCTGTTCAGTGGATTCCAGTCCACTTGCTACAAACTTTTGCTCTGTTGCTCCCCTTTCAGTGATAAAATCTGTTTTTCCCAGAAGGAAATGAGATATTTGCTCCCCCTGAGGCTTCAGAGAATTAAATAAAGGCTGAGGAGGTGAAAGGGAAGAGCAAGATGAGAGGACACCAGAAGGAAAGCAGGGAGAAACAGGCACATGTAGTGTGACTCAGAAGCTTTGACCTCTGCAGTGGGTAGATGAGGTGGGAGAAGGTCTGGTCAGCATGACACCTACCTGGTGCCATAAGATGGGCGCTCACAGAGATGGGTTCTGCCAGAGCTACATGTGAAACATGGCAGCTGTAGGTGACTGGTGCCTGTGCTGTGGCTGAGCTGATGCTGAGGTAAGAGGTGATGCTGTAAGTGCCATCTTGGGTTTCCCGGTGGCTGGAGAAACGTGCGTTTGAGAGAGGGATTTCCACATCATCTTCAGGAGTCTTCTGTGTCCAGCTCACCGAGACGTCCAGGGGGTAATAGCCAGCGATGTTGCAGGTCAGAGTAGTTGTCGCATCTCTCTCAAACGACACCACTGCCGGAATGACACGAACTCTTGGAGGTTCTGGAAGAGATAAACAGGGAATGGACTTATTGTTAGCAGAGTACAAAAGTCCCTGTCCACAAGGGAGAGAAGACTAGCTGCCTGTGATGGTGAGCTTTGGGAGCAATGGGCAAAGTTTCAGAGCCTGGGGACATGGGGCTCCTGTTGCTCCCAGGCCATTTCCTTTCCTCACCGACCACATGCAGCTGGATGTTGTGCTGGGCCTGGTGCAGCAGCGTGGACACCAAACAGACGTATGTCCCTTCATCTCCCACGCTCACTCCTTGCAGACTAAGTGATGCGTCTCCGCTTTGCAGCAGCTCCTCCACATCCACGTGGACTTTTGGCTGGGCTGATGGACCTGTGCTCCCCACTTGGTAATGGAAAATGCTACGGCCACTGCCTCGGTGTTGCCTTCTCCACTCCAGGGAAGACAGTGAGGAGTTGGGAGCCAAGGCAAAGCGGCAGTCAAGGGTGACTGAGCTGCCAAGATGTGTGCGCAGGGAAGTGTTGCGTGATGATGATTGAAATTCAACTAGAAACAGAAACACATGCAAGTAGAGAGTTAAATAGATGTGGTTAAAGAAGGCATCCTCAGTTGGGAAAGGCTGGCGGTGAACTCCCCACCCTGAGGAGGACGAGGCACAGGCACCCTCTTTGCTGCCACAGGGGCTATGTGGACTGAAGCCCAGTGGGGAGACCAGTAAACCAAGTGCATGTCATCGTCTTGAAGGTGCTAGTCATCCTCAGGGAAACCCTGGGAGGACGTCCTGGTGTGAGATGGGGCATGGAACTCATGGGAAAGCGTGTTCCCCTCATGTCCCTTGGTGCTGTGCGGGCAGCCTGGGCCACCTGGTCACCTGTGGTCAGCAACGTCCCATCTTTGCTCATAGGAATCCTCAGCTTTGGGTGCAGTGTTCCATCATGCTCCTCCAGCAGGCTGCCACAGTGGGGTCCTCTGAGCACCAGGGCGATGCTGATCCCACCAGAGAGATGCAGGGTGGCCATGAACCAGGAAGTACGGCAGGGCTCCTCGCCAGCCCACTGGGAGCTGTATGGGGAGATCTCGCACTTCACCTCCTCCCCATCACAGTCCGCATGCAGGAGGGACTCTGCATGTGGGATGGATACCAGCGGGGCTGTGGGGATAGAGGAAAAGATTTAACCGTCTGAATCCAGAAGGGGAAAGAAAGTGCAAAATAATGAGACATATTTTGGAGAAGCATCATGGATTGTGAGGTCAGTCAGAGAGCCCAGAAATGCCAGACCAGCCTTAATAGATCAAGGCCTGCAAAGAATACGAGAGGTCTGTCACGACTGTCTTACATTCCTCAGTCTGGTGGCTGCATTTTATCCTGTCAGGTTGCATGGAGTTCACGCTGGGCAAAGTAAACAGGTAGAAAAGGGGAATAAGCAGGAAAGATTTTGTTTAGCTAGCTCGAGAAAGCAAGATGTGTGTGAGAACTGCCCAGTAAAGACCTGCAATGCCTATTCTTTTTAGGCCTGAATCTAGAAACAAAGGGGACACTGAACCATCCCAGGTAAAGAAAGAAAGGCCAGCAGAAAACCAGGAGTGGCTGGATGTAAAGACATGCTGCATCTGTGCCTTTGATCATAGTATGGGCTTAAGCTCAGGTGTAAGCATCCTAGTGACCTATACACTTTCCACAGACATTACTGGAAATTAACTGTGTCTGCAATGCCTGGCAGTAGTGTGCTCAAACTCACCCATCCCGAGCCCATTCACACCACTTGAAGGAGAGCTTGGGCCCAGGCTAATGGATACTGCCAGGCCTTCAGCTTTGTGGGAATAGCAAATTGTCTGTTAGCAAAAAACTGACCGTCAGGCCGGAGGAGTGATTTTGGATGAGTGCGAGACAGCACGAGACACCCTGTTGCGAGTGTGAGAACTGGCAGGTTGAAAAATCATCTGCCAGGTGTGTGATAAATATGTGTTCAGACAAACCTGAAGGTCAGTAGGATGTAGAGGCATGTAAACATCTTGTAATAAAACAGGAGCTTGCATAAAGCATGAGGCTTTTTGCCGACTCACTGCAATGTTTCCCCCTTCTCAAACTTGAAAGAGAGATTGTCTTTATTCAGGGCGTTGTCCTGATCCTGGCTGCTCCAAGATTGGAGGATCAGCAAGCTTCCTATCTGAAAATGTTTCAGAGCCTCAAATAAGCTTGTACTGCAGCACATGCTCACAGATAAGCATGGACCAGAGTGTGGACCACAGTGAAGTATAGGTTCAGACGTTTGCTTGACTGTGTTTGTAAAATTAGGCCCAAAGCAAAGGCTACAGAGGCTGGACTGCAGGCTGGTACTCATGAGTGGAGTAAGGAGAGCCAAGCTGCACACAGTCGACCTTCTTAGCAGAACAGCTCTGCTTCATGTCCATGTACTACCATACTTCCTGCTAGCAAAAAACATCCGCATGACTAAAGACGTGAACGCTTTTCACGGGTGCAATGATATTGTATAGCAGAATAATACCTGAGTTGTTTTTGACAAAGTATTTCTTGAGAGACAGGCAATCAAGGATAGCTCTACTAGGAGAGAGGTGCCTCAACAGGGTTTGCTAACATCTTCCACGAAGTTTCTTTCTTGAAGTCCCAATTGCTGAATTCAGGAATCATGCAGGAAACTTTAGCAGTCATTCAAAAATTGATTATCTAAACTCAGTTAAAGAAGCATCTTGTAGAAGTTTGGTGCATGTAAATGATCAAAACCCCAGTGGCAGCTCTCCCACCCCAGCTCTCCCACTCACCTGAGGCTTCAAAGACAATGGGAGAAGAGTCAGGATCTTCCAGTGAGGCTTTGTATTCAGTTACATCATCCAAGTTCCCGTCATCTCTGACGCTGACACCCCTCAGCACAAGAGTAGCAGGATGCTCGGAGGCCGAGCTGCCCAAGGCACGCTGTAGGCCTCTTACATCTCCCCCTACGTAGGAGCAGTCCAGGGTGATATCCACTCTGCGAAACGGAGGCTCTAGCGTGGGAGTTTGCACTGGCTCTGTAGGGAGCAAAGAACTGGTTGAATGCACGAACCCCACTGCAAACCAAGAGCGGCTGAGTTTCTCTGGGACGAGGGATATGTAAGAGTGAGGCTGGTTGCCCCTTTGGGGCTCCCTCAGCCCTGCCCCACCCTCTTCTGGCAACAGCATCAACCTTCAGGAAGACCCTAATTTTCACTGAGAGCCCTTCACCGAAGCTGGGGAGGGACCGAGTGCCGCAGGAGCCCGGGCCCCCTCCCCAGCCGCCCCGATGCTCACCTGCCGCCAGAGCCAGCAGGGCCCCGCACAGCACCAGGGCGCCGCACAGCACCAGCCCCCCGCCCATCCTGCCCCGCAGCGCTGCCACAGCCCCCCCAAATTCGGGAATCCTGCCGGGAAACGAGCCCGGCCCCGGCTGCCGACGGCACCTCTCCGCCACCCTTCGCTTTCGCTCTAGCAAAGCAAAAGGGAAAGAAAAACCCCAAGCCGCCAAGCAGTTAACTCTTGCTTTGCCACACGCAGCAGAGCGGAGGCGGTCGGGAAGCAGGGCGTGATCAGGAGCAGCCCCCAGCCTGTGGCTGGGCTCTCTCTTTAAGTCGGTATATATTATATCATAGAATCATAGAATAATTAAGGCGGGAAAAGCCCTCTTAGATCATCGAGTCCAGCCTATGACACCACCACACACACCACCACATCAGCTAAACCCTGCCACTAAGGGTGGCATCCAGTCTTTTTTTGACCACCTCCAGGGACGGTGACTCCACCACCTCCCTGGGCAGCCCATTCCAGTGTTTAATAACCCTTTCTGTGAGGAAGTGGCTCCGAATATCCAACCTAAACCTCCCCTGGTGCAGCTTCAGGCCGTGCCCTCTTGTCCTGTCACAAATCGCCTGAGAGAAGAGCCCATCCCCCTCCTGTCTACAACTTCCCTTCAGGTAGTTGTAGAGAGTGATAAGGTGTCCCCCCTCCGTCCTCTTCTCCAGGCTAAACAACTCCAGCTCCAGCCTTTCCCACCGTGCTTCTGTGTGCAAGCTCATCTCCTCCGGACCTGCTGAGTAGCCTCTGAAAGCAGCCGTGTCTCTGCTTGCTTTTTCTGAAAACTATATTTGTGAAAGACTCAGAGGTTGAAACTTGTTGGGGTTTTTTCTTGTTGTTGTTTCTTTTATTGATTTTATTTTTCTCTGGACCCTTCTTTGACTGCATAGAAACCAGTTTGCTTTGGGGCGGTGTAAGCCAGCTCCCCAAGCCCTGCAGCCTGTGATGACACCGCCAGCTGCCAAGTTAGTCCTGGCTTCGCAGGAAGAAACATCAGGGGAAAAAAAAAAAGAAGCTGCAAGAGAGCAGATGACTGAGCTCTTATTGTATTTTAGCTACTGCCTTTCCCCTTGTCTATCAGACATATGGAGAGGATACGGCTACTTCTCTGCTCGTCCGTTCTGCTCTTCACAGGTCTTGCTAGTCCTGCAGGAGCACAGTTCACCCTTGCTATGGCCTGCTGTAGTCATGTATACACATCTGCAGGAAACCATGATAACCCCCAGCCACAGCTCTTCTAGTACAACTTCCTGACAACCAGCCCAAGAAGCACCTTGTGCTGGCCAGTCATGGGTTCTTGATTACAGACTTACCCCTTATATGACACTCCCATCCTTGGTCACCACTTCAGTCCTTTATTGGAAAAGCTGCACAAGGAAAATTAATTTTTCCTTCTGGAGTTATGTGTCGGAGACCTGAGGTGTCAGACGTGGCCAACCAAACTGATGAAATCTCCCACTGCCTCACCAGGGTAGTATCACACACCTACCAGCACACCCTGTGAGTCCCTGCATCCCCCCTTCAATCTCAGATGCACTCATCTCTGCTCCCCTGGCCCTACATGTTATTATCTGGCATTATCTGTGGTCTCAGAAGGCACCCACATATTCCCATCAGCCAATGAAGCAGAACACAATCATCTGTGCAACTCCTTCACCCCAGACAAATGCAGCAGTGATATCTGCTAAGGCAAGGCTCCTTGCTCTGATTCATTTCTCTGCCTGCTCCAGCAGAGCCAAAACTGCGTTTCAGCAGATTCACCCATTAGCTGTTTATGCAGAGGAGCTGGGGAAGGTCTGCAGCCTGTGCTGTGGCTGTGACACAAGTTATGAGTTACTGACTGCAGAGAGGCTCCAACACAGCAGTTGGGACAGACTTTGTTTTGCAGAGCAGTAAGACGCTCTTGATTGTTCTCTGTAATTAAATCCCTCCAGATGTCTGCTAAAGCTGGGACTTTCTTCCGTTCTCCAGAGCTGCAACTCATTGTATGGTGGACCAACCTGGCTTGAAGGAACAGCTCTAGTAAGATGCTGTGCCACTTCTCAAGCTAGCTAGTAAATATAACTTTACTGTGTAGGTATCATGTTCAAGAAAGCCATTCAGTGAGGCTGCAACTGCTGGGTGAGGGCTTTGTATCTGTTTTCCTACGCAGGGAGATGAAAACAAGTTAAATGGCTATGTGATGACAGATAAGGAGGTATTGATGGGCAGAGGCCTAGACAACAAGGGGAAAGAATATACTAATTGTGATGAGAGAAGCAGCAGCAGACAATATCAGTAGCCAAATGGCTATATAGCTCAGCTAAGGGAAGGAGGTGAGGCCAGGCAGGCAGATGCTTCTGTACTACTACTCTGTACAACTACCTGAAAGGAGGTTGTAGCAAGGTGGGGGTCAGTCTCTTCTCCCACATAACAAATGATAAGAGAAAACAGCCTCAAGTTGCACCAGGGGAGGTTTAGTTTGGAGATTAGGAAAAACTTGCTCACAGAAAGGAGAATAAAACACTGGAATGGGCTGCCCAGGGAGGTGGGGGAGTTACCATCCCTGGAGGTGATTAAAAAAAACCTGGATGCCACACTTAGTGGCAGGGTTTAGCTGAGTGGTGGTGGTAGATCATAGGCTGGACTCGATGATCTAAGAGGTCTTTTCCAGCCTTAATTATTCTATGATTCTATGATTCTTCACTGAAGGGGTTGTTAAGCAGTGGAACAAGCTGCCTGGGAAGGTGCTGGAGTCACCATCCCTGAAGACATTTGAAACACATATGGATGAGGTGCTTAGGGACATGGCTTAGTGTTGGGATTGGCAGTGTTAGGTTAATGGTTGGACTCTATGTTCTTGAAAGTCTTTTCCAACCAAAATGATTCTATGATTCTACATGGAATCTCAGGTGATGCTAAATCAGAAAAGTGATGGTGGAAGGAGACAAACAGAGATCTCTGATCCAGCCTCTGGCTCGATCATGTCACCGTGATTTTGTGCAACCAAGTCTGGAAACCCTTCAAAGGTGGATCAACTTCCACCTTTCTGGGTATCTGTTCCACTGCTGCATTACTCTTCAGGTTAAAAAGTCATACCTGAAGTTCAGCCTGAGCCTGCCAATCTTCAACTTGTTACCACTGTCCCTTGTTACATCCCTCGGTACTATTGAGAGGACTTTGGTTCCATTATATTTACAAGTACCTTCCAGATATTGGTAGGAAAGAAATATGAGCAACTAACATGGAGTGTAAACTAGCTATCATGTAAGTAACAGAAATATGGCAGAATTACAGGCAGCCCTGGTATTAAAATATTCCACTGTTCAGGAACTCATGGAAAGGAATATAAAAATAGTACATTAGCATCACTTGAGTGATGTTATAGGTTGCTTAGATTAAGCTCATAAAGTCAAAAGAGGCTTTTCTCTGATGCAACTCAGAGTCAGCTGTGAACAACTCAAGTTCGTAACTGGGTATGTAAAGAGAGACCTAATATCGAAAGAGATAAATCCCAGCAAGAACTATGCTGCCATTGGGAAACTAACTTCAGAGTTACAGACCAGAGAACAATTTCTCATGAACATAATGGCCTTAGGCCTCCATGTGACAGATGACAAATTCCTCCACAAAACCATCACTGAACCCACAAAAGATTCGTTGGTTGTAAACAGAAATTAAGTCATAGAGCAGGTGGTCATCAAAAATAAATTTGGAGTGTGTGGTCATGATTTCCTTACATATAAATGAAGTAGGAAGCTAAAATAAGAATAGGCCAGTACTGTGCATGCAGGTTTTGTTTCAAAAGAAATCAAACCCCAAGGAATTACGAAGGCTCTTTGACACGGACTGTAGCAGTAGGGAAACTGGATGTGAAAGATGATCAGAAATGCACAGTGGTTGTGGAATTTGCACCCCAAGTAAAGAAGAAAAATTCCTCTGTAGCTGCCTGGATGAACAGGCACAGGGTGATGAGTAAGGAGAGAGATCAGCAAAGAAAACTTATCTTCAAATGTTTGTAAATACAGTGTAATGTCAATCAGGAAAATGAATTTTTAAAAGAAGATAGTTTTTCTCAGAAGTAAGTAACTGAACCAGGAAGGGGAAAGTGGCTACGCAAAGACAATAGGGTCAGAAATAAAAATAGTTGTTAAAATTACATAAATATAAAATAAATATAAATAATAAATACCAAGAATAGTCTTCAACCAGGAAAATTATAGTGAAGAGTGGAGCAGAGGAAAGAAGCGTAACGAACATGAGGGTACAGGAACTACCACATCTGAAAGCAAAACAAACATTAAAGTGTTGAAACTAAGAAAACAAGCTAAGACTTGGATTTTGCTGTTGTTTTTTTTAAACCATAACAATTTTTATTCTGAAGAAAGCAACAAAGAGTTACAGAGCTTTGCAAAATAACAAACACTGTTGAGATAAACTTCACCTTATCTGTGCTCACTCAGTTTGGGGAGTTGAAGGCCCAGCAAGCAAATTTGTCCTCCTGCATGGACTTACGATGTCAGCAGGTGACCTACCCTTTCACTGCTTAAGAATTATTATCTGCCCCATGTTACTGTATAGCACTGATTGGGAATTTCCATGCCCTTCCTCAAGGAGAAGCATTTATCCAGGAAGTCTGTTGTTGGCAGCAAATGATGAGCGTACTGGAACGTCAAAATTTGTGACTCTTTGTGGTTGTACTTTGGCCTCTCAGCTCATGTTTCATCAATCCACTGGCTGAATACTCTAACCCAGAATTGAGGTTGTGCCATAGAGTGAGGTCCACTGTATAAATTACAATTCAAAGCAGAGTTGGCATTCCACGGAGTTCAGCAGGCTCATCCAAGTATCTTACTTTGTCAGTAGAAACCAAATAAAATAAATAAAACTCTCCATTCCCCTAAGTCTCTACTCTCCTAAATGCCACTCCTGTTCTACTAGTGTTTGAACCATTTCCTCCTAAAATACTTGCGGCTGCATAACCTTTACCACATCCCACTTCCCCTCATTCCTGTACCTTTTTACTGGTCTCCACTTGCCTCTCCCCGTGACACCTACAATCAGGCAGGTCTCCTCTATCCAAACCCATTACCTTTCCTGTTTCCCATCTTTCTCTTCTCTTGTCCCAAGCCTTTTAGCTCTGCTCTGACCTCTCATTTCCTTAATGCCATCATTTCAATTCCCATTCTTCCAACACAAGAAAACAGTGCAAAATGTGTCAGCCTGGACTGTGCGCACCCTTCACAGGACTTGGAATCAAAGCCATGAAGGTCCAGAGTGAGAGATCTGGACTGAGAACAACCTCAATGATCTGCTGGACTCGGACATCCTTTTTCAGTTCAGACCCCACCATCGCAAAAGACCTGTTTTGGAAAACATCAAATACCCAAATTCTTCTAATCAAATCCCTCAAGCTGAAATTTAGGAAATAGTTTTAACTTCCATCACTCAACTTATGAGCTTAAACTAGTAGCCTAAGGACTTGCTGACCCAAACCAAAGCCTCTTGCCTTTAAAAAGAAATAACTCATCAAGACAAACAGGGCAGGCAATTTCAGTTCCTTGCAGCTCCACAAAACTTCCACTGACTCTGCTAATGAGCAGGACCATCAACATTGAGCTAGCTTGGCATGCATCATCTGATTAATCAAATTGCATCCAACACCAGCCCACAACTCTCCTCTAGTGCTAAATGTGAGATAAAGCAAGGAGTGGCTACCAGGTGGGTTTGCACTGGAGTAAGAGTGATCTCCAATTCTCTTTACAACTTTTCCTCAGGAAAGTTCTGGGTTAACCAGAGTAACCTGAAGATGACTGTGGATTTTCAGCTTCCACTGTATATGCCAAAGATTACTTAACCAAATTTACAGTTTACAGAAGTATACCTATATATTCATAGGGGCAAATTTGTTTCTTTGTGAATTAACAGCCTGTGTCTCTCCTGCATACACTATAGCAGTATGAGAAGGAAAATGATCTATTCTCCTAGACACAGGTAGACCCCAGCTGGTCCCAAGAGGTAGAGTTTGCAACATTCCCCCTCCAATCTGCATCCTGAACCATCACATTTGCAAAGGTTGCATCCTCCCTAGTCTGATTCCAGCACCTCCTGGACAGGGAAGAAGCAGGATCAGTGGTAACAAGGTAGGAGCTGAAATCATGCAGTCTCCAGGAGCAGAGAGACAGAAGAACAAAATCCTCTGGCATCGACAGGAGGCCAGAAGCAGAAGAGGAGCAGTGCTGATGCCACTGGCGCTAAAGGTAAAATGAGCCAAAATCACACCTAACATAAGGTGTATTTTTCATGATCTCTTATACCAGCCTTGAACACTGACTTACTATGAGCCCATATTATTTAAACATCTTTTTTCTTCTCCTTCTCTAGATGAGTGGCTCCATTTTCAAGTACCCATCATAGATAATGGCACTGAATTTTTGGACACGCATGTGCATGGACATGCTCAGCATCTTTCAAAATCAGGTACATGCTATGTGGAGGATGAGGCCCTGATGTAGAGGCCAGTGCAGGAAGTTTGAATGTATGTTGTCGCCTCTATCAATTTCCCTGTGTAAAACAGGGTGATAATATTGGGTAACTTAAGCTATATGGGATGTTTTGAGGACAGGTGAGTTTTTGTAAGCAACTTCAAGGGATGGACAGTTTGGTTTTGTGCAGTGGCTTAAGCTACAGGATGAAGGATCAGAGTACCTAGATTTAACTGCTTCTGGCCCAGCTTAGGTTCCTTGTGTTCATTTGCTTCAGTTTCCTCTGAAAAAAAAAAATAATGGGATGCTACTTGTGTTTTCTGCAGGATACTTGTGCAGACAAGTTTATTGTCAGATGTAAAACATTATGAGACTTCCCAGAAAGGATCTCTAGGGACAGAAAACAAAATAGCATTGAAAAATAAATAAATCTGTAATTGCTGCTACTCCTGCTGCTGGGACCAATCCAATTCATCTGAGTTGTCTCAGATGATATGCTCCTGAGGATGTGTGTCTGGAGAAGAAAAACATCCATGTATAATTAAAAATCTCACAGAGACCACTTAAGCTGCAAGTGTTGACAAGGACGAGCTGCACTCAGCATGGTTTCGGTCACCACACAGTTCATGCCTTCAGTTACCAAGCACTCAGCTCAGGTTCACCAGCAACCTTTACCGGTTAGGGAGGGCTCCTTCTTGCATAGCTGCCTCATCCCAGATCTGCACTGAGACTGGGCATGGCAAGTGCAGTGTGTTTACATCCACCTGGACCAGTTTTCACCCGGACAGCTCAGGCTAGGAGGGCAGTGGTCCAGGCCAGCAGATGTCCCAGCTCCCAGTGAGGTCCTCCTGCTCAAGATGGTGAGACGAAAGCCAGACCTCGTGTCTTGAGCTCACACTTCTGGCTATGAGCTTAAAAAAGAAAGGGGGGTGAGTTGGCACCACTGTGGCTTTGCAGTCGCCGTAAGCTGTCAAATCCATTTACAGCAATTTCAGAGCAATCCCTCCCACTACCACAACTATGGCATTTCTAACTAGCACCTCTGAAATGGGTTTAAGTAAGCATAATAAAATAGACGCTGTATGTAACATGCCTGCTTTCTCTCATCTGCTGCCTCAACAAGCACATTCTGGGTTTCAATTAGTGTATTTATTAAAAAATAAGCCAAAACCTAATTGCTCTGTATTAAAAAAGAAAAAAGTCTTATACTCCAGTCCATTTAACTTAAGCAAACTTTATCTGTACCATTACTGAATGGGTTGTTGAATGCCTTTTCTTTTACGGAAAAGAATAATATTTCTTTGATGTGTATTTTCCAGTTGCTTACAATTACAATTTGAAATTTACAACTGCAAAACTGAGTAGGTAAGGCATTCTAAAAATGACTTCAAATGTTCTTTGATGGTGTTAATGGATTTTAAAATAAAACAAAGAAAGTTATTAACTGAAAAATATAAAAAGAGAATTGAGCCCTTAAAACTGTTTCCTACTTGATTATTTCTAACAAAGAACAAGTTTGCCTAGTTTTGTTTGAATATTCCCATGAGCTCAATTTCAGGCATGCACTCAACTAGACACACTTGCCTGAACTGGGGTTCTAAATGATGGTCTCCCCAATGAGTTCCTGAGTCTTCATTGAAGTTCTACCTAATTCACTTTATCTGTGGGCATCCTATTCTTTTGTCCACTGTTTCAGAATAGATTAGCAGTCCCTAGGGCTGCCAGGAAGGAAGGCATCTACCTGTGCTCCTAGAACTTGGTTTTCCAGGCAAAACTAAGGTGTTTCAGACCTAGTTGAACTAGGTACAATAACTGCTCTTGTTTCTCTCGGGGATATGGTACGGGGGCAGCAGCCTACCTTCAAGGTTGCAAAGATGCTGTTTTCAAACAAGATCCTTATTACTTTCTTTGGGATGCTGTATTAAGCAAGGAACATAAACATAAACAGAAAGCGTGTGATGTCAGTGAGCGGTGGATGAAGTTTTAACAATGAAATTAATGCATGGGGGAAAAAAAGCAGGATGTTTCAAACTCAGCTGGGGAGAAGTCAGTTTTGTACGTCCAAAGGAGAGTTGGAAGCAACAATCTTTACACCCAAGTTGCCAAATCTCCTTTTCAAGGGCCCTGACAAGAGTGTGGCGGAGGGGAAGCAGGTTGTTCAGACTCTGCGCTTGAAAGTAGAAACCAAAGTCTTCTGAGTCTGCTCTCGAGATTCACACATGCCTGTCAGCAGCACAGGATCTGTCTTGTGCTCCACTTGGTAGAAGGGACAATTCTTCAGGTGCTCTGACATGCACATGACGTCATTGCGCTGCCATTTGTTAACTCTGGAGAAAAGGCTGCTGAACTGCCAGATCTAATACAGGAAAGAGTAGAGAAATTGGGGAGAGAAAATGGGAATGTTAGCATAAATAAAAGAGGATTTAAAAAGTCTGTATACACTTACAGTGGGTGTGCATTACTCATACTGGACAAGGCTAGTGAACATCTGATTGTGCAGGGTTGGTGTAACAAATTAAAATGGGGTCTGCATTGTTATGTACCTCATACTCAGTGGTTTTGCCGCTTTAGTCATCACCTGCCATTTTTAATGGGAAAGTATCCTTCAACATTTTTTTGTGTTAATCCACTACAGGGCATGAGGAAATCCAGGACACCTGGCCGTCACACCTCTACATTTCTCCATCACATGTAGAGCGCAACCCAAGATGTTTACGAAGCAAAGGGATTACAGCTTGCTTGTGTGATACGTATCTCAAAGAAACCTGAATTCATAAAGACCTTCAAAAGCATCTATCAGCAACTTCAAAGTAATTAACATGACAACACTGCCGTTATTCACCCCACCCCGGAACAAGACTGGGAAATCTAAGGCTAAAGGTATTCCTGGAGGACATACAACCTTGTAAAATTAGAATTGTGCAGTCAAAATTTTCAGATTCTGTTTGCAGTGATACCATGTACTGTTTAGTGATATACTAGCATGTAGTGATAGGACTGTGACTAAGTCACTGTAATATTTGCTGTATCCCATTAAATCAAATTAATTTTTGAAGTCAGTAGATTTTGTCCCCCTAAAAATGTTTCTTCCTGTGGAAGAAGGGCAGTATGTGAGTGTGCTACACTGAAGATTACCTGAGCCTGTCCTAGTCGTAAGTAATCATAGCTATTATACACAGTAGTCAAGAAATTCAAACTCATTACAAACCAAATGTTTTCAAGCAGAGTCTGTGTATGGGAAACAAGATTCCTATGTGCTCAGTACAGAGAACGAACATGAAAAGGGTTAGTCAGTCCTTAAATTCAATGCTGCTGATTTGAAATTGCACTAGAGTAACTGAAGTTAATCGCTGTATGATTGCCCAGACAGAATTTCTTCCTTTTACCTATGGAAGCCATGACCTCAGTGGCTAATTCCTGGTTTGGGTTGGGCTAATTCAACTTATAGCTACCAAACTTTGTTAAGCAGATTTTGAATTCAAGACTCTTAATAAAGAGTACTTTCTCTTAATAAACAGTCATAAACTGCTAAGCTTCCATTTTATAAGAATCAATAAGTGGAGATCTTCAGGGGTCTGCTTGAAAGCCAGGTCTGTCCTGATCATCTTCCCTGGATCTCTTAAATTATTTGTTCCAAGATCTCTGTCTTGTCTGCTTGGTCATACTGCAGTCTTTCATGTTAGTCTTTCAAATGGTTTTATGTTAGAGTAGCTGCAAGGCTATCTACTAGAAAAAACCCTGTAATAACTATTGTTCAACTAGGACTTAGACTGAGCTGTGTTTTCATATTTCTTTCAAACTACCTAAACAGCCAATAAGAGTGGTAATTTTGCAGCACTAACAGTGGGAGACCAGCTTTGCAGAAGAAGGCTCCATATTCCCGTGCTGCTCCCTCAGGTGCTCACAACCCAACAAACACTCATGGCATTCCTGTGAGCTACTAATCATGAAAGCCCTCAAGGGCTGATCTGAATGCCTGAGCTCCTTTCTCAGCCACATCTCCTTGTTCTTTACCTTTTTGGTATTCTATAGTATATATTAGTTTTGAAATACCCTACATCACCCTGTGAAGAACAATAACGAAAAAAGAACTTCACTGTCACTTCTTAAAAAATCCATGTGTAACCCTTAAACATCAGGAATTCTCAGTTCCCAGTGCTTAAAAATGGTGTACATGCAAACAGGTTACCCAAGACAAGCTTGCGTGGGGAGTTCCCACTAGTCAGATGTCCTTTTACACCTTCCTACTTTTCCTAGATGTACTGCATTTTACAGCCCTGACCCCTGACAACTGTGGTCCAAATTCACAACCTCACGAACTTCTCCCACATCTGCATGTTTATATGCAGCATCCCTTGCTATGCCTGTGTTTTATCTAGAGAGAACCCATGTCTGTCTTTTTCCCAATATCACAGTCACTTGCCTTTTTGCGAGCTCTCCACGAAGTACCACCATGAGAGTATCTTTTTTTCTCCCAGACCAGCAGGACCATTCCCCTCTCTTGAAGAAGAGTGGCACAGATGTCCCTCATCAGCACTGACACTTGCGATAGCTGAGACAAACTGAAGCTGTCAAGGAATCCCGCAATGTACTTGAGTACTTCCAGTGGGAGGCTGCTCAGCAAGTCCTTATTTCTCCCTCGGTTAGTTACTGTGGAATTGCACTTTCCTGATTCGGCAAGGATGGTGTCCACCTCTGGCTTAATAGCAAATGTCTTGAGAGGCTTGCTGTATATAACCTTGGCCTTAAGTCCATCAGGGCGGAAGTGATTTTGAACAAAAGTACACCCCAAGTAGGCCAGTGGGCAGCGATGCTGGAACCATCCATCCAGACATGACTGTATATCAGCATGCACATTCTTGAAGTGGGACGGGAACTCATCCCTCCTGAAGAAATGACTGCAAGTGAATGTGAAAGCTGAACTGCTTTTGTTGTGTCTTCTGGTTACACATTCAGTGTAGAGCTCCATGTGGAGTTCTGATGGGTTTTTTTCATCCAGAATATCTGACAGAACAGCACTGGAGGAGAAGGACTCCACAGGAAAGTTGTATGTCTGTGTTGCAAAATCCACAAAGAGTCCATCGATACCCCTTGCTTCAGAGATCTCATGGCCTTTCAGCTCTTTTTCCAGTGCACACAACAGTGTGGCTTTAACTATATTTGTCTTAGGTAGTTCTTCTAGGTTTATTCCCAACTCTGAGGTATCCACTGACTTGTCTAAAGTTGGTATCCTGTGGCCCAGTGCATCTCCTAGTCGTGCTCTTTTGCCACAGTAACTAACTGGCACTTTGAAAGTGTAGACAGTCTTCACTTCCTGAGCTTCCAAGTTCCCATAGACAAAGTCTTTTTCTCTGGGAGTACAAGCAGCTAGCTGGCCAAAGCGGATGAGCATTCCCCCGTGATGTACCAGATACATGTTGTAATCACCTACACCAACTTCCTTCTTCAGCCTCTCCAGGACCCCTTCTTGCCAGGGAGCTAGTCCTGTCATTTCTGTACTTGACGTTACTTGTTCAGGCTTTTGGTCCTTTGCCACTTCTGCACCATCAAGTACTTCCTTTGCTTCCTTTGTGGAGCTAGCAGAATGAGAGGCTGATGCTGTTTCCTTGGAAGCCTCTTCTGTCTTTTGTCCTGAGCTGGCTGCTGATCCTGTTACCTTGCAAGCCAGGAGTTCTTTGCTGAAAATGTTCTCCCAGGTTTTGTAACTCCCCAGATCCATTCCCTCCTTGTCTTTTGCCAAATCTTCACGCTCACGTTGGCTGAGCTCAGCTAACTGGTCATTGCCCTCTTGGGAACCACAGGCTACTCCTCCCACAGCACCTTCTTCCCCATCCATGGCTTCATCCATTAGCTCTTCCATTTCATCCTTTTTCCTCCACTCTGGAAAGAAGTTGGCTATTTTCAAAGTCCTGAAAAGCATCTTCTGGTCTCTGAGAGCCAAGGCTGTATCCAGACACTCTTCGTTCAAAGTCTCCTTCATAATGTTCTCGTGGAGGGTTGTGTCTGAATCCACGTTTGGCCAGCGATTCCACTCCATCGAGCAGCAGACAACACTGGCTGGACAGACCTGAAGGTGCTTCGCCAGCTTAAAGCGGGCCATGGAAAAAGGGCAGCCATAGGCTGAGTTCAGGCAGGACACCTGCTCTAAGGGACAGAGCAATTGGTGCTCTTCCTCCTTGCACATGTGGAAGGTGGCCCCACAGTGAAAACGGCAGCTAATCACCATGCAGGAGATGGAGGGCTCAATTGGTTCACGGCAGTGTCGGTTGAAACATCTCTCACAGTGTCTGTGCTGCCCAGGGCGAGCTTTCTGAGCCCGGTGCTGTGTGTAGCAAAGACAAGAAGACAAGAGTTATTGCCCAAAAGAGCAAGGATGGCCACAGACTCTACATGCCTGTGCTTGGTTTCTGTGCATTAGGTGCTTACCTAGCAGGAATAAGGCTGTGAGCAAATGACTGCCAGCTCCATACAGTCACATATCAGTACTGATCCCCACGGTACAGCACAGCCTGATAGCAGCACAGATATAGATAAGGTCCTTAATAGTCAGCCCAGCAGGGGCAGCCAGCGTTTGGGAGCAAGTTGGTTTTTATCCCATTATTTACACTTGGTCTATCTATACCAAGGTGCTGAAATTAAGACTGCTGGAGGCACAGCAAAGGAGCTCCCCACTTCCTCAACACTGTTTGAGTTTGAAAGATGGCATTTCTTTTTTCTCTCTAGAAAGATTAGCTGGTTGGTTTGCCTATGTGTCTTGTCATACCCCCATAAAGACATGAATGTTGCACAAATGAACCTCTCTTTGCTCTACACTAGCAAGGCTGAGAGTGAGGATTATTTTCATGATCCCAGTTCCCAGTGTGGAAAACAACCTGGGTAAAGGCTAATTTGTCTGGCTTTCTTTACTCTGTTTTCCTGATTTACCCTTACACTCCCTGATGATGCCAAAATTTGCTTCAGGCAGGTTATTTGCTACATTTACTTTCACATGTCAAAACCTGGAATAAGACGATGCCTCAGCCTGCGTTTTGGAGAGAAGCTCCAGAGTGCAGCGGAGGCTTGTCGCAAGGTTATGCTCACCCCGTTAGATCCATTCTGTTTCACTTTTTTTTTTTTCTTACAAACTGCCTTTCACCTTTCTTCTCCTTGCTGTCTCCAGTGAATGCCGAGCAGACAAGAAGGAGAAGAGGGCAGGTAGGGTTTATCTCATGCTCTGCTCAGCACCACAGTGAGTAGTTAGGGTAGAAGGGAAGCAACAAAGGTCTAACCTCCACAGAGCTTTTCCCTTCTCGTGACAGTGCAGGAGAGAAGTCAGCCTAAGCATGCCTTTTAGAGGGTGTCTCTTTAAGAAACAATCCATTTTTCTTCCTTTGGGGATTTATTTTAGAGCATGATCCTACAAAAACCAGTCAACACTGTTTTACTTTTTCAGTTCACCCTACGTACTTCTAACAAGTCAAATGGTACCCGCAACTGAATAGGTAAACCTTCAGTTTTTGAAGATGTTAGTGATTCCACAAGGGGTCAAAAAAATAGAGAAAGAGGTCCCAGGCAACAATAAACAATACTAGTCTCCTTTTCATAAACTCAGCTGTTGCCAGGCAGGTCCCTGAATTTAATGTTTTGCAACTGACAGACGGGATTAAAAGAACAAGTTGAGGTTGCCAAACCAAATGTTTCAGAAATTTCAATCAGTTTTATTTTATAAACAGGCTAAATGGTTTCTTAAAGACTGCTTTTCTGTTCTCACACTTCATATTAATGTGGTTTCAATATATATATATATATATATTTCCTCTCCTTCCCTTAAAAACCTTTGATACAAAAAGGACATACCATTTTCCTGAGGTCAAACGAGAAAAAGCAGAAGTACAAGAACATGATGATGAATATCCTCATGCTTCCAAAAGTTCTCAGTTCCTCTTGCACATAATATCACTAACCTTGCAATAATTCCCTGTTAATCCTTCTTAAAAATGGGAAAACAGAAGAGCAGAGTCTGAGAGCAAAGAAATGGTGATGGTGATTAGCATAAGGCATGCCTTCTGTTGTAAAAAATCTAAGAACATAATAAATTTGATTCTGTATCAGACCACTGGTCCACCCAGCCCAGCACTCTTCTTCAACAATGTCCATAAGAGATGCTGTTGGGGGGAATGTGTAGGACCTCCTGTGTTCCTTTCCTCTCAGTTGTTGGATTAGAGGGTACTCAGTCACTACCTGAAGCTATTTGCCTGACTATCTTCAACTGGTATCAATAATTTGGCCCAAAGAAGAGTTACTGTAAGCAGAAAACTCCTGACTTCTGACTTCCTGCTCCTTAATTTATGGGATGTATTCCAGCTTGGTTCAGCCTATTGTGAATCTTTGTGGAAGAGAAAAAGCTAATAATAAGGATGAATCATAGAATGCTTTGAGTTGGAAAAGACCTTTCAATGTCATCTAGTCCAATCTCCCTGCAGTGAGTAGGGACATCTTCAACTAGATCAGGTTGCTCAGAGCTTCATCCAACCTGACTTTGAATGTTTGCAGGGATGAGACTTCTATCACCTCTTTGGGCAACTTGTTCCAGTGTTTTGCTACCCTTATTGTAAAACATTTATTCTTTATATGTAGTCTAGATCTACCCTCTTTCTAGTTTAAAACCATTACCTCTTGTTCTATTGCAATGGGCCCTGCTAAAAAGATTGTCCCCGTCTTTCTTATAGGCTTCATTTAAGCATTGGAAGTCCACAGCAAGGTCTCCGCAGAGAATTATATTTTCCAGGAACTGGAGTCCTGTTTCCAAACAGGACTCAGGACACTTTTTTTGTATGTGAAAATAAGAAAAATATTTTTAATAAGTCTTCCCACCACACTTCCTCTGCAGTAAGAACTGCCCAGTTCAGAGCAGCAGAGCCAGGGCCCCGCACTCTTATTTGGCTCTGGGTAAAAATAGACGTTGTTAGTAAAGTAATTTAGACTTTGTTGTGGGATTTTTCATTTTTTCTAAAGTCAGAGAAGATACAGTAGTGTCATTTATCTAGACGTGAGTGCTTTTGCAACCCCAGGCTTGAGTGACCTAACCCTGAGGAAAGCCGTGCTGCAGAGGAAGTAGGCTCAGGCTCAAGGAGAAGAGATGCTACGTGAAGCTGCTTCCCCTCATTTTCTTGAATGGACTGTCTTAACTTCTCATCTTTCACACTTTCACACCCCGGCAATGGAAGTCATGAACAATGCCAGAGAAGGAAAGATGTCTGGGAAAGGCAATGCTTGTGCGTTCCTGCCATCACTAAAGACCACACACTCATGTTTGAACCTGATGTGCATTAATTGCTCAACACATCTTTGCTCCATCCTTTGCAACTTCCAACACTGACCAATATCTGTTTACACTTTCTAATGAATCAATCCCATTCCCCCTCAGTCCTGCAGAGTGAAGGCACATATCCTTGGTGGTCCTTTTACCCAGAAACAAACTTACACTCTGAAGTATAAAGCTCAGGTACCTTTGTCCTTGTTTGCATGGAAGGAGCTTGAGACAGCAATGCAGAAAAATAATATTTCGTGATCACTCATTATAACATTCCCTGTCCAGTCTTGCAAAGCACTGGCTTCTGCACAGGAGTGATACCAGGTTGCTGGCCAGGGTGGCCCCAGCCCCAACCAGCCCTTAAAGACGTGATTTAGGGTGGCATCTGTCCTGCTTTAGGCTGTTTAGTTACATCTACTTTTATGTTGCTTAGAGAAGCAGGAGATACAGATGGATTTGTTTCACATTGGCAGTATCCTTACTGCTCTCATTCTTGTAACATTTTACTGCAAATATAATCTCTAAAAATAGTCCCAGCTATTACTTGCATAAGGTCAGAGGAAGCCTGGGTACATTACACTGCAACAAAAACGTGAATGTGTGAACAATACTTTCCACTGCAAAAGTAACTCTCAGAGAGAAATAACTGATAAATAAATATACATCAGAGGCATAGGCCTTTCAGTTCTCCAAAACACAGGAAGGACCACTGACCGCTTGCAAAGTTTCTGGAGAGGAGCTTGCTTTCACACTGCCGCATGCTGAAACGAACCCCATCCAAATCACACAGAGAGAAAGAAAATATGCGCTTCGTTGATGAAAAGTGACCATTATCAGAGCATTCAGATTCAGAATTCATCTTCATCTTTATTCAGGTATATTTCGGTTGAGTTTATCTCATCTCTAACTTGTATATGCCATTCTTTTCAGACAAATGATTTCTCTGCCTCTCTTATTATCAAACCTGTGAAGCTAGAGGACAGGAAGAAGGGATAGAGAATTTTTCTGACATTTATCAGAGTTTGAATACTCTGACATGCCAGTAATGAGGACCTCTATATTTTAACTGGTGATCTGGTTAGCTCTGTGCTTTACTTGATGTATTATTGTCAGTACACAAACTACAACTTTCAAAACCCTGAGTACAAAGTCTAAAAATTCTTGCCTTGATAAGTTTGATATATCGCATCCAGAGGCAGGTGACACACAGATATGTCAGATGATGAAACATTTCTCTAAACCTGTGCACTTCTTGTTCCCCTGCAACTTGCAAAACATCCTAAGAGTTGGGTTAGAAAAAAAAAAATCAAAACAGAAATGCTTACTTGAATCATGTTCAAGCTACTGTGGATAGAAAGGATGCGAATTACAGTCCACAGTTTGTCCGCTTTGGTAAATCATTATTTTTAGACTGTCATGACAGCAAATCAAGCAAGGTTTAAAAATATACAGCTGCTATTTTAACTGCAGATATGTGTCTGGAGTAGGCCTGTTCAGTTATAAGCTTACAGTTTATAAACCAATTACAATTTAATTTAATTAAATATGTATTTAACTCCTTCATAGTCAATGAGCCAAAACAACACAACTGATTTCTTATTTGGTATTTGCTATATGTGACTGCTCATAAGACATACAAAGGTTATATACCAAATCTGAGATCTTCGCCCAGAATCAAGGAATGCCTCCCATTTAAAAAAAAAAAAAATTGAAGAGGGCCACCAGAAACCCCAGACAATTACCTTAACGAGTGTCTCCGAGATGAGACTGTAAATGTACACAAAATAATCTTTCTAAGATTTACTACATGATAAGGAGCTTTAAAAAAAAAATCACAACAGGTTGCATTCAAAAGCTGGAGCCAAGAATGTTAAAGTTTATATATAACGTTACAACAGAAAAATATTTTCAAGGAATGTGAATACTTTTGAAGTGTATAGGGCAGATTGGCAATATCTCTATTTCTTTTAATCATTTCTACCCAGTATATAGTCTTTATCTCATTTTTATCATAATACCTAAATCCACAGTGATACAAAGTTTTTAATTTCCTTACAGAAATGTTCAGTATGTTTGCTATCTTAGTATCTGAGAGGGTTCACAACAAATAATGAATTTATCTTTACAGTACACGAGGTGCACTTGAGGTTGAAAGTTACTATGAGTTCTGTCTGGCAAATGTAGAATGAAAGTATAGAAAGATGAAAGCAAATAGGATTATATATAATATTTGATACAAATGTATATATGCACACACATCAAGCATGGAGATGCTCAGGTTCTAATGTTTCACTTACACTTGCATCCCTCCTACACAAAAACCATGGCAGAGCCATCTGTAGAATCACCTTTTCTAGAAGGCATTTAAGTCTCCTTAAACTAGAGATTTTCTTCTCTTTCCATGTAGCGCTCTTCCTCAGTTGCTATGTGCTTAATCTCAGCAAGAAATCATGCTTAGGTCTCCTTTTGCTTAACAGATATATTTATTTCTTGGAGCTGAGGAAGAAAACAGTACGCCATTGGAAACCATACTGTACCACATTTGTACACGATTCGTGGGAGCCTAAGTTTTCTAAAGTCTTCTGCATCCATACAAAATAAAAAGAAAATCCAAGAATGCCACCAACTGCAATCACAGTGACCCCCTAGTGAGTCAAGCCCCACATCTCAACACCCACAGCAGGAACAGCAGCAGCCTTGGCAGGAGGCATAGCAGGTCACTATCCTTTGTGGCGTACTTGCTCTGCAGTTGCTGTTCAGATTGATCTTGCATATACGTGTTGCCAGCCAATGAGTCATGCAGTGAATACGGTACAGCTCCAGGTAGGTGGAAAGGGAGTGTGAAAGGTATAGATGAAATCTTCATCAATAACGCTAATAACTTTCTAGCAAGCATGTGCAAGACATAGTTCCGTTGAGGCTCAGACCTTGAACAAGGTCACGTGGATTTTATAGGGGCACTTTGATTAATCCTCCTGGTGAACCTCAAATGCTCAGTATAAGACGTGGAGTGAGAAGGTTTTCTGCGAAACAAGTGACGTGTTAGATAAGCCCAAAGATGGAAGGATGAAGCTGTGACAATTAGGGAGCTAATCCCTGTTTTTTATAACTGGGGATCAGCTGGTTGAGGCTGTGGTGTTTCATGACAATAACCACTAGTTCAGAGTTACTGAACAGGTTGGAATTGCTTTATACCAAAAAAAAAAAAAAAAAAAGTCTTAAAATGATAGAGGTTGAGTCCAAAGTCCAAAACATAGTGCACGAGCCTGGCGAAGGCGTCAATCCACATTCCTTGTTTTTCTTCCAGAGCACACCTGCTGCTCATGTTCTCATAGCAGCACACCTGCTTCTCTTCAGCTCCCTAAATCTACCATGTAGGACCATGGAGCTCGTGAGAAGCTGTTGCACTATTAGGCCTCCGCTTCACCTGGTAAATCCGTGCTCCGCACAGGCAGTAAAGTGGCACTGAAACCTGTCTGTGCAATTTCTGCCCAGTGAAATGCACTAGAGGAGAGTTCAGAATAGTGAGGCCGGGTTAGCACAGGGCACTGCTGGTAGAAGCCTCACACTGTACCACTCCCTATGAGACCTGGATCAGCAATGTTTCTCCTCCCTACTGGGTGCAAAGTAGCCATAGCTCACCTGAGACAAAATTCCAGGTGCTGAAGTAGTCCCCTGGGCTGGCAGTATGGTGCATGGCAGCCCAGCAGTAGGATCTTGTGCTGGGCATGTTGGGGAGTCATGTGGGAGACAGGCAAAACAGGGAGACAGGGGAGGCTGTGGTACGGAGCTGCTCTGCTGCTCCTTGTGCACATGAAGGGTCCCTGTGCTGTCCTTAGTAGAGACACAGACAAATGCTTTGCTTCAGTAACTGGGAAATGGGTTTGGTTTTCCTTTGAGCTCAGAAAGTGCTTTAAAATAACAGTTTCCATTTAGTTGCAGTTTGAGGAAAAAAAAATAAATAGAGAGAATGGTCCAGACTGTGTTTTTTTGCTTTGCACTCAGGTTCTATTTTATGCCCTTGTAATGATCTCATTAACATACCTTTCTGAAAACTTCTTGAGATTGTCAAGTTAATGGTTTTAAGGAAAACAAAAGAAACACAGGTGCCCAGTATAGAGAATTTCAGAGCTACTGGTTAAAGACTGTCATAAAAAACAAAAGAGATAAGGTTCCCGAATAAAAATTGCTAAGCAGCTTCCAGTCTAAATAGTACAGTAGCACCTGTAACCCTTGCAATTCTTACTTCATCATCATTCATTCAGTATGAATTACCAACATAAAGTTTGCAGACGGAACCTACAAAACTCACAGGATTTTAAGTCTTAGCATTTTTGCCACAAGATTTTTCAGGCTGTTTTAAAGACATCTTGATTTCCATACCTCCATACAGTAACCATTGCAGTGCATAAGGTTTCACCAATAAAGACTCCCAACTTTGTTTGCAAAGCCTTACCTTAATCATAGAGTCCCTGTGTGTGCAGCAAACACTTGCTCTCCTGGTCGCGCTCAGCTGAGTTGAAGTGAGGTGGGTAAGGGAGAACTGCAAGCAAAGAAAGACGAAAGAATAGCAGGGACACAGAGCAAGCCCAGCCAGAAACATGAAGTAGTTTTGGGATGTTAAAAATAAAACTCGTGCATGTGACCGTGTAGCTCAGCTTACAGAGCAGTCTCTTCCACGGTATTTGTTAACACTGTCACGTCCGGAGTTACACTTCACAAAGAAGATGCGAGGGGCAGAATCAATAATACTCCATGCCCCCTTCGTGACAGAAAAAGATTCAAAAACCTTCCCAGAGCCCTGTATCAGCTCCCTGCCACTCTCTGATGGAGATTTACCTTTCAAGACTTAACCCACACCAATCTCCAGTTCCTGCTGTTGGAATTGTCACCATGCCGCCGGCTCCGGTCGTGACCAACTAACTCTAGAAGCTGGTGCAGACAGCAATGGCAGGTTTCCAATCTGCCTGGGCAGGGGCAGGTGGAAAGAGAGGGGGAATGGACCAGAGCTGAGCAGCTGGGCAGATCTGCCTGCCCACCTCCTAGGGACCCCCAGGAGACTCCCCAGCTCCACCCCCTTCACTGCACAGTGAAAGGATCCCACAGGCCACCTGCAGGAAGCCTGAAGGGTGCAGCTCCAAGTGTCACCTTTTCTCAGCTAAACCTGAGGGAGCAAAGGAGAGCAGTCACGTTTTACCGTCAGTGTGGACCCAGTAAAGCATTTCATGGCGATTTTCATGAGTTTCAATTATGAGCATTTCATACTCATAGTGAATACAAACATATGGGTACTACTACATGTCAGTGAGGTTCAGTGGTGCAGATGGGGCAAGCTCTGCTTCTCCCTGGTGGGTGCACCACCGTCTAGCAGCAAAGACACCTCCTGTGACCCTGCTGCCATACACAACCACTTCTCACCACTTCAGAAACACAGAGCACCTTTTGGTTGCTGCAGTGGTTCTGAGATTCTAAGTCAAAATTAACTTGTTGTTTTGCCTTATCTTTCTCTTTCCCTAATCTGTGAGTCCTCAGTGACTCTCACAGTTTGAAACAGTGCAGGCAACTGTGTTTTCATTTTTAGGGCAGAACAAAATGTCAGTAGGTGACAACCAAGGCTTGCTGTTGCCAGTTGTAATTTAGTAGTGCTAAATATGGTTAGCAGTCTGGCTCCATAGCCTTTTTTAGAAAGGGCTGTATTATCGCGATAACATTTTCTGTCGTCCCATTGCACGGGGGAAAACAGGAGCCAGTGGTAATACACCTAAATGCGAGTTTCACCCAGTCACAACATGACTGCTGACCTGTTTACACTATCTACTTCCACCCCTCACCCCTCAAGTTCAGGGCCATTCTTCAGCCTTCAAAGTTGTCAACTTTTTAGACTGTGTTTATGAACATGCTGCTTGCCTGCCTTGCTTTTACATGAAGTAAAAAATGATTCTCAAATTTCTCTATTACTGGTTTAGGAGTAAACTCCCTTCATCTGCATTAACCCAGATTACTAATTCAGGGCTTCAGAAGTAGCTGTTGTCAGAAATGAAGCTGCCTTCTGTCTTAATTTTATCAGCACCTGATGTCAGCCTGGTTTTACATCTCTGTTTCCAGACAGTATGAAATCTGGTGGCAGTTTTTACAGCTTCCATGTGTTGCTTGGTGATCACACAGACCAAAGAACCTGCCCTGGGTCTGCCTCACTCTCTGCTCTGCCTCACAGCCTCCCATAATACAAGCTCTCAAGTTTTGAAAATCCTTGCCTGAAGGTGATGGCTGTACTCCAGAAAAGCATACTTTGTGGTGGCCTTTCAGGGCTGGTTATCACAAGACGTGCAGAATGAACACAGGTCACCGTGCCTGAAAACGTGTACGTGGTGGCAAGAAGGGAGCAGAAGAGCGAAGGCGATGGGAAACAGGAATTCATCCTTGTACCCATAGCACACCATTGTATTAGCTCAGCTGCACATGAAATCAGACTCTCAGCAAAACCAGGAGAATTTGCAGATGTCTGCTGACACCCTTACCTGTGCTCATTTGATTCAAGGTATCTCAGGAATGCCAACTGATAACACTGTAACCAGACCTTCTGCTGTAGTACAGATGTGCTTACTGGCAGGGTGTGAGAAACACAAAATCGCTGAAAGAGACATGTAACTGTTATTTACTTTTTGTGCAAATGCTTTGGGAGAAAGCTTTTCCCTATCTGGTTTAATTTTTTATCTCAATTCTAAGGGTAGAAATGCTGTGCTATATAGAAACCCTATGAAATATACCTATGTGTGTGATATGCATACAGTGTATGTGTATACAAATATATGTATATATTGATATGTGAAAACCAAGCCAGCTCTGGTAGCCTAAGAAAGGTGAGGCTTAGCCTAAGAAAGGTGAGGCTCCTACAGCTCCATGCCTCCAGGTCCAAGCAGTAGCCAAGCTAAACTTGTACTCTCAGCAGGCACTTGCTCAAATACACATACACACCACATACATACACACCCAGCCACACATATGTATAACGTAGCTCCCTCCAGCAGCTGAGCTCAGGCAGTCTGCCCAGTAACTGCCCCTCAATCCCAGTCTCTCCAGACAGCCTGGTTCCCAAGTAGTCACGTCCCCTGTGGTGCTTTTACTCCTAGGGATCCCCAGGTCCCCCAGCCTTTTTGGCATCTGGATGGGACTACCCTGGACTCTTTCCAGCTGCCGCCTCCCTTGCTCCCTCTTCCCTCTCATCAGCTGGTCCAGCTGCACCCTCACTTCCACTTAGACACTTGCCCACAGGCCAGCGCTGACACGCTGCCCCAGGCACCCAGACTCCCTCCTCCATGCCCTGCATGTGGTAACAGAGTCCCTCATGTTAAAGGAGTGTAATGAGAAGATGGGGTAGGCTGCACTGATCAGGTGCAGGGCATGGCCAAACCAACACAAAACATTTATGTGCCACCGGCACTTTTTATTCCAGCATCCCTCTGTTCTCCCATGCTTGATCTTCCAAAGCTCCCCTAGGTCCCTCCTTTCCTACCTTTGGTTTCTTCCCTAAATATACCTAATGAGTGCTGTGCAATCCCCAAACACCCTTCCCCGGCATCCAATACCCC
>WEIS01042409.1:0-39355 GCA_013389965.1 Todus mexicanus
CCCTCTGCTACCAAAACCTTGCCGCATAAACCCAATACAAACAATAACTGGCCTCTGTTGTCCCTCTTGGGAGAGGGATGAGAGATGAGTCATGAAGACAACTCCCCAGTCCTCACTAGATGTGGATACCTCTTGGTCAGAGATCCCTTGGTGTGTGGCACCAGCGACTGACTCTAGGGCTCAGAGGATCCCCTAGCAGCAGGCTATGCAGAGGAAAATGAAGATAGATCATGTTCCAAAGCGATCGTCAATGCTGCTGTGAATTGCCCAGCAATAACTCCCCGGGACAACAGCACTTTTCCAGCTCGGGTGTCCTTAGCAGTTTCTAAACTCTGGCTGCTTCTTCAAGAAGGTGTTACAGGATTTGTCTGATTTTTAGAGTAGGGGGTGTGACTTATCCAATATATGTCCCCTACTCTTTTGATTCTCCTTCATTAAAATGGATCTGATTTAGTCAAAAGTCTGGAAACTGCTGGGTGACTGCCATTACATTTCTGTCTTCCTGGAATAATCCTCTGAGGCTTGCACAGTGTCTTGATATTTTATCAATTATATCAACATGTATTGGGACACCGGATCCGAGTCATAGTGATATGGCAGTGAGTCTTCTGAAGTCTTGCTCCCTGCTGGGAAGTGTGATGGAGCAGAATGCATCTTCCTTTTGCCTTTGATCTGCCTTTGGAGCTCCTCTCTTTGCTTACATGTTTCTCTTTATTCACACAGGGCAAGTCTCAGACCTTAGCGGTAAAGCGCAAGGCAGAGTCAGAGGAGGAAAAGGAGGAGCCACCTAGTGTCACTGTACTCCTGCCTGCTAGGTCCTCTCCTGTGACAGACAGCCCCAAAAACATGGAGGAGAAGAGTGGCCTTGGAGGTGAGGTACAAAGGAGAGCTCTGTTCTTGTGTGCTAATCATCTGATTTTGTATTCCATTTGAAGTAGGTGGAGCAAAGGTATCTGACTCTTGTGCTGTTAACTTTGCAGATAAATCTGATCCTGCTGCCATTGCAACCCCAAATACCACCTCAAGTGAAGGAACATCTGTTACACCCACATCTGCTCCCACCCCAAACCTGGCAATGGTGTCACGTCAGATGGGAGACTCCAAACCCCCTCAAGCCATCGTCAAGCCCCAGATTCTCACACACATCATTGAAGGCTTTGTCATTCAGGAAGGAGCAGAGCCCTTTCCAGTAGGGATTCTCTGCTGTGGGAGAAGGAGGTGTATTGCTCTCTTGGGAGGGTGGTGGACTTCCATCTTTGGACAGGAGTTTCCTTTCCCATATTTCAACACAGCATTTTTAGCCTGAGATGCAGACAGTGAAGAGGATGGAAAAAGAGGGAGGTGTCATGCATAAAGCAAGTCATTAAGTGGTGGCATTAAAGAGAATGGGTTGGAAGGAGTAAACCAAGTGTGATGGGAACTGTTTTCTCCAGTAGTTGCCAAAGCAATAATTTATGCAGGAATTGTAAGAAGGTTCTTCTCTCTGATTTTTAGTGAAGGAAAGATGCACAGCATTTTGAACAAGCAGCAAATTAAGTTAAAGCAGCGGTAAATGCAGTAACATGTAATTGCAGGATATTCAAGGCAGATAGTACTTGGTGATCCTTGAATGAATTGCCAAGTCTGTGAAATAGGAAGGAGTAATAGCTTCATTCAGCATTCTTCCTTCCCTAGTAGGCAGAGGGATTCTTCTGGGCTGTAATAAGGTGTGAGCAGCATATACCTTGCATAGAGTGATGGACACAGAGAAACTTTTTACCGATAGTTTTTCTCTTCCTGTCCAGGTGGGTTGTTCTCAGCTGCTGAAAGAATCTGAGAAACCAATACAGGGAGAGGCTCCTTCTGGCCAGAATGAAAACATGTCCACCAATTCTCCAGGAGGAGACAGTGCTTCTGTGGGTGAGTTTCAACATCAGGAAGTTAACATAGTGCTACTGAAAATTTTTCTCTGATACTGTATTACTAACTTTATATATATTAGGGACTTGTATCTCTTTCTGCCTTCCTGTTAACTCCTCGGATACTCAAGCTAAGGATCTAGGATCTCCTTTTCTTGAGTGCCAGAGAATACATTTTTGTTGTTGTTAATATGATCTAACACACTCTGCATCAGTAGCAAGCAGGAGAATTTGAACTGTACCTGTCTCTAATGACTGAAGGCTATGAAGGATGCGTGGGCACAGCAGAGTACAGTGATGGACATTTCCCCCACAGCCTTGTAGGATATGAGGGATATGCTATTTTATACTTGTTCGGTGAATCAGTACTGACAAGGAGAAATAAACTGCCCTATTCAATATCCTGAAGTCATAATTAGTGGAGCTTCTGCCTCTCTTTCCCCAGCTTCTTCCCCAAGCTAACTGCTTAGTTGATTCAGT
Organism: Todus mexicanus; assembly: GCA_013389965.1. Lineage (NCBI taxonomy): Eukaryota > Metazoa > Chordata > Aves > Coraciiformes > Todidae > Todus > Todus mexicanus. Next base: position 2,379 of record WEIS01042409.1, read on the forward strand.
AGAGAATAGTGCTTGGAATCTTGCTGCTCAGAAGAAGAGTAATGCAATGGGGAATCATTGTGTATGATCTGCTTGAGTTCGGGTCATCAGCTGAAGGTGTATATCTCTATCTCACTAGAGCTTGATAAGAAGGCGAACTTGCTGAAGTGTGAATACTGTGGGAAGTATGCCCCAGCAACCCAGTTCCGTGGCTCCAAGAGGTTTTGTTCTATGACCTGTGCTAAAAGGTAATAGCAAGAAATAGCCTTCCTTTTCTCTCACTATACATTCTCTGGAACTGGGCATGTGCTCCTTCTCCAGGTAGCGTACATCTGATCCCTCCACGGGATGCACTGTCCGCCGAGATCCTTTAGGACTCTGAATGGTTTGCAAATGCTTCTAGGTCTGGAGTGGTGGATGTGGTATGGAGTGTAAACAGGATTTCTGACTTGTTCAGAAAATGAAGTGAGAAGGGGTAAGTTCTGGGGCTCCAAAGAACCCCTCTAAATGAATGCATACTGGTAGCTGTCTGCTGCATTGATGCTAGACAAAGACACAAGGGAGCATTGCGGGGGAAAAAAAACTGGGGAGAAGTTAGACTAGTCATTGCTGCCTCCTATTGATAGCAGAGTGCTTGTTATGGGTCTTTTTTCCCTTAGAGGAATGACTTAATTGACCCTTCAGATGTTAGATCAACTCTGGTGCCCAAATATTGCTTGTGTCTGAAGTCTGGACTGTTTCCTTCCAAGGAGGAGGATGAACAGAACTTGATGGTAAAAAGGAGTTTTATCCCCATGTAGAGCAAGGAGAAGCAGTAAGTCTAGATAGATGCTGTTTCCTAACTGCTGCTCTCCTTCTACTTATTTGAGGTACAATGTCAGCTGCAGCCATCAGTTTCGGCTGCAGAGAAAGAAGATGAAGGAATTCCAGGAAGCTAACTATGCTCGTGTGCGCCGACGGGGATCACGACGCAGCAGCTCTGAAATCGCTCGAACAAAGATCCAGGGCAAGCGCCACAGGGTAAGAACATAGTCCCATCTGCCTCTTGTCAAGGCAGGTCTCAGTATCAAAGCTGTCTCTGCTGGATGTACCACTTTGTCATAGTGGACGCAGTCGTACAGGATGTCCCAAGCGCACGCTGACACAGTTGTTACACAAGGCACAGTGACATGTTCTAATCACTTCTTGACTGCAGAGTGGATTCACATTTGTACTTGTTCTGTTCACTCCGTGTTCACTCCTGCATGTGTCTAAAAGGTGTAAGTGGGATCAGCTGACAGCCTTGCTAGAAAACACTCCACTTTTCCCATTTGATTAGTGTTCTTCCACATGAATGCCTTGAGTCAGATTATAAAATAATTGAATGAGCTTCAGCACTGATGTGAGGAAGAGGAATGGACTGGGGGAAGACTAAGGAGAAGGAAGAGGAAGGGAGATTAGAGTAAAGTCTCCCATTTCTGGTATAAGGGGAGCCCTTGTGTCAGCTGCCTCTAGACCAAAAGCTTGAGACAGTTGCTTCAGACTGTTTGGACAACTGCTGTTTTCAGCAACTTATTTTGCACATAGTAATTGTGAATTTCTTATAAAACTTTTTCTTTCCTCTGGACTTCTAGGGTCAGGAAGACTCAAGTCGAGGTTCTGATAACTCCAGCTATGATGAAGCTTTGTCACCTACATCTCCAGGACCCCTATCAGTAAGGGCCAGTCATGGAGAGAGGGAGCTGTCAAACTCTAGTATGGCCCCACCCACCCCAGACCTCCATGGCATCAACCCTGTCTTCCTGTCCAGCAATCCCAGTCGTTGGAGTGTGGAGGAAGTGTACGAGTTCATCGCATCACTGCAAGGTGAAGTTAAGATCCTCTCCTGCACTCCTGTAATCCAGTAGGATGGGGAAATGTGTTCGCTATCTTTCTGGAAAGAAAGTAATATCAGTGGTACCTAGTGCCTTTATTGTACTTTTGAACAGGTCTCTGAATTGGAGTAGGTCATACAGATACATGATTTGTACTTCTCAAGTAGCCTGTGTCCTCAGGCAGAGTGGTGGTGGGGGGTTGGTTAGATTCTTAGCTTGCTTTCTGTACCTGCAAGAGGCCCAAAGAATGGGAATGAGGGGAGTGCCCAGGGCACATCTGTTTCTCAGTGGTGGGGGGGTTTATTTTTTAGTTTTTTTGTGTTTCACAGGGTGCCAGGAGATTGCTGAGGAGTTTCGGTCACAGGAAATTGACGGGCAGGCCCTGTTGCTTCTGAAGGAGGAACACCTAATGAGTGCCATGAACATCAAGCTGGGACCAGCTCTCAAGATCTGTGCCAAGATCAACGTTCTTAAGGAGACCTAACAGCTCTGAAGCCAGACATCTCACTTTTGCTCTCACCCCAGGGTAGCTGCCAGCTTTGGAGCATCCTGCTGGGGAATGGAAGAATGGAACAGTCCCCTGTGGTCTTGCATTCAAGAAGAATGAGAAGGAATTTAACTGATTGAAACTGCAATGCACAAGCCCATGTTTTGGTCTCTTTATGGTGCTACAAGGGGGAGGAAGACTCCCGCCTGGGGCCTTGAAACATCTTTCCTTCCTGATTTTGAATATGCCTCTCCCATCTACCACATAAAGACACGAAGGGGACCTCTTTCTATCTTAGCAGACTTCTGAAAGGGGACTGCTCTTCCCCCTTTTGGCTACAGCAGGACTGCTAGATCTTAGTTTTGAATCTCAGTGTGCCAGAACTTGAGGCACAGGAAGAGCTGGTCCCACATGGACATTGGAACAGCTGTGCTTGGGGCATTTAGGAAGGGGAACTAGTAAATTCCAAGTGACAGAAGTGGGCAAAAAAAGAGTTTGAGCAAAAGGGGCTGTTGCCGTTCCACTCTTAAAACAAAACAAACCAAACCCTAGGCTGCTTGTGAACTGGGTTTAATAGCCATTCCAGCGTGTATACCAAACTTGAAGGCCTGTGGCAATAAGAGCTGCCTTAGCTTTACTGTCTCCTGTAGAGATGCAGAATGAAGAAAAAGTGTTGCGGCAGCTATTCACTCCAGATGCTCCTCTCTGAAACAGTCAGAGGAGGATTTATCCTGAATGCTTATAACAAGGTGATGGGAAAATCAAAGGGGAGGGGGATTGTCTTACATTAGGGAACCCTGCAGCACTAGGTTTGTCTCCCCTTGTGCTAGGGCATAATTTACAGATCCAAAGCAGTCTCCAGAAGCGCCAAGGCTCTTCATAAAGTGGGATGGGTTTTTTGGGGGTTTTTTTGTTGTTGGTTTTTTTTTTTGTGTGTGTGTGTGTGTATGTTCTTTTATCAGTTTGTATTATTTTCGTGTCTGTCTAAATTACTCTCAGGAGAGCTTATGGGACAAAGTTTAATCTGGCAGGATTGTACTGCCTGCCTCAGGCTCTGTTTTTTTGTTGGTGGTGATGTTGTAAAATATTTCTCGGATAAAACAAAGAACACACCCTCCAACAACTGAATACTAATCCATTAATACTACTCCTTTTTAAGGGGTAGAATTATGTTATAGGCTGAGCCCTCCCCTTTCAGCCTCTCCAGGTTTGGATTTTTTTTTTTTTAAGGACCAAAGGTGGTATTCTGAAGTTTTGTAACCAGATTGCCAAAGGTGAAAACCTGGGCAGAGTTCTCTTCCTGAAGCACCTCTGCTTCAAACAAACAGGCAAAAACCCTGAAGAAATTACACAAAAGCATGAAGAGGTAAGTGCCCCCTGGAGCCAAATACCTGAAAAGCAAGATGATTTTATAAACGATATGTTAGCTTTTCTGTTTTCAGAAGTTTCATGTGAATATTTGAGTGAGACATAAGACTGTTCTGTGTGGAAAGCACCTACTCTTGCAAGAAAGCTGTAATGACATGGGAGAAGGCATAATAGCATAGGTAGGAAAACATTACAGAGCTTTGGGCTCTTTATTGACCCATGTTAGAAAACAGGGAGGGAAACTGCTTAGATGATAAAATGTGGCAGCAGCTTCCTAGTCTTAACTGTACTGTTGAATCTCACTTGAATAACATCCTTGTTTCTGTGAGAGAAGACTTTTGAGGGTTCTTGAATGAAAATAGTCTCAAAGGAGGAGGCTATCCATGCTTCCACCCTAGTAACACTACTTTGGTCTGATGTGATTTGGGGGCAGGGAAGGGGGAGGTTACAACCTCAACAAACAACCAGCAGTGGAAGGCTGCCTTTAAACCATTTTATCCTTAGCAAACTGGATGTGATAAAACTCATGTTTAGTTTGACCCTGGGCAGAGTAGGCAGGCAGCTAGCCTGCTTCTGAGGACTGGATTTTATCTCAGTCAAAAAAGAAGGCGTCACTTCTTCCTTTCATGTTCAGTGTTCTTAATAAAAAAAACCAAAACCCCAAACTTGTTCAGTTTTGCAGGTCTGGCTGCTTTTTAACCCCTTCTCCCCAACCTGAGTGTTAATTGTGTTTGAGAAGTACAACCTTCATCAAAAGTTACTTTTCATTTTTATTGTTGCAGAAAAATACACAGCATAGGAAACTTTTCCCATGCATAACTACCTGAGCTTTTCAAGTTTTAGTTTTGAAAGATGCCTGTACCCTTCCCCTTTCAAGCCTGAAAGGAACTAGAGCGATACAACATGGCAGCAAAAAAGCCCTGCACAACAAGAAGAGATCCATTCTGGCAAGAGTAGTTCAGGCACAAGGCACCAGATGCTAAAGGACCCTTCACCTTTGGAAAGAAAGAAGCTCTGGCACCAAAGAAAGCTCCTGTTATATCAGCACAGTGCTTCACCAGGGGTTTTTTTTGGTCATTTTATTTTTGAAAGTTGTGTTTTGTACAAAAAAAATTACCTTAAACACCACCATGAAAAACATTAACAACAAACTTAGTGACTTCCTATTTTCCCATGTTATAAGGAAGATTGAGGCTGTAACAGAAGTCAAAGAAAGCAGGAATTGTTTGCCCACTCAACCCAGCAAGAAACCAGGGCCACTCCTTTTCCCACAATGTCACTGTTCAGACTGCCTTGGCAGCATTAGAGATACACGAAGCTTGTCTGTACTCTGCTGTTAACAGTAGTGGCTTGCTTATTCACAGTCTCTGCCCTCAAGCTTAAGGACAGTTCTCTGCCAGTCTACAACACGGCAGCATAGGATTGCTTAAAGCCTAGCCCCTCAAATAAAAAGTAATTGGGAATGAAGGTGCCAAGTTCCCAAAGGTTCCCATTAAGCTTTACAACCCATCTGTACCTGCTTTTCACCAGTGCCCCAGGAGGTGGTGTCTCTCACTCCCAGCCAGTAGCACTATGTGAGTGCCCTCTGCACATGGTGAGCGTCTTAAGACTGATCTGTACCATGGTTAGGGGGACAGTGATGTATGACAGCTGAGCCTTTAAGCAAAAGAGTCCCTTATGCATTTTTATGTGTTAACATTCTTATCCTTGGCTTCTGTGGTTCCTTTTTTATAAAAATAAATTCTGGTAGCTTCTCAAGAAAACCCTCTGCCAAACAAGGAACTTTGGAGATCATGAAATCACAACAGTGACTCTGAGTGAGCTGCATGGACAGTCACTTTTGAAAGCTTGTAACAGAAATCAAGGAGCAGTTGCCTGTGTCATTTTGCCTTGATGTCTGCTTCAGTCAGTGTTTCTTTTACTTAGCTGGACATCACTTCTTTTTACTTCTCAATGATTGAGAAGACTTAATTTTTGACCAGAAAGTCACAAGACTGTATTTAACTCCTATAGCTTTTAGCACTGCCCTTCTCCAGTTTGAGAGGATGGCATGCATCCCTTTGTATCTGTTGAGGGAAACTGGTGTGTACTCTTCAACATGTTGCCATTAGGATAAGAAGAGTGCAGAGTTGCTAATACATCTCTGTTCCACCCTCACAGAGTCTGACGTAGAGCACTCTGTGCAGGTTATGCTGGCAGAAAGAGTGCAGAAGCTAGAAAAGCTGAGAATGCATTCAAAGAAAAATAGTTCCAGTGTCTTATAGATCCTGTAAACCCTAAGGGTGTAAGGGGGGAAGAAAGGACACAAAAGATCCCTCTTACACTCTCAGCTGTTTTAACCCATGGCCTCCTTTTCCTTCCCCTAGCTGCATCCATCCATGGCCCTCTTTTTTTCCTCTCAGTGATTCATCTGCCATGCCTGCTCAGTGCTGAATGCTCATATTGCTTTCCTGCTGTTATCTCTCAGCACTTGCCCCCCCCCCCAGCTCTGATGCATTTTTAAAAACTTAAAACAGCATTATATTCATACAACATGCCATTGGGGACCAGTGCTGTTCACACCCAGAGGCATCCATGGGACTTGACACACCAGAAAGCAAATAGTGTAAAGAAAATCAGAAGTGAGAGAAAGAGAACTGGCTGGGAGGCACCCGGCTAAACAAGCACTGGAGAGATGGGGAGAAAAAGAACTCTGTGTTTAAAGCCTATCACATTGGTAGCAAGTGGTCATCCCGTTCTTCTGACTCCTCACCCAGCTGGTCATCACCCACACCACGGTACGCAGCTGGTGCATTTCGAGGCTTAGATCGGCAGACGAAGTCGCAGCCATCCTACAAGCAAAGGATATTGCACTGGAATCAGACTATGCAATTGACTCAGCAGCTTTTGTGATTTCTCTTTTGCTAAGGGATTATGCCTCTCCTTGTGCTACCTGGGACAGGTCCCCAAAACTACTTTTGACAGGAGAAGCACACATACATCCTACTCAGTCCTGAAAGCTCTGGGCATGCTGATTAACAGTATGCAGCAACATCAGGCTGAGACAAGCATGGAGGATAAATGGCATTACCTACAATGACCAAGGAAGGGTTACAGTGAGTTAGACATGAACATTTCACAGTCCCCAGCTTAACATTTCTACCTGGAAAGCATTAACCACTAATGAGTATTTCTTGTTTGTTATGTAGCAGTTGCAGGATATTGGCAGGGAATCAGTCTCAGCACAGATTCAAAAGTACTCAAGAAAAAAAATAAAGCAGATAGCCTCTTCTGCCTCAAGGTACGCTACCCTGGTGGTAGGTCTACCCAAGAGACCTTGGCAGATGCCATTTTCTCCTGCACTAAGGTATGGTTCAGGCTCTGAATATAGAGATTTTCACTCACCGCCACCAAATTGCCCAGATCTTGCCAGAAGGCGAAGTGAGGAAACTGCTCCATACCCTTTGCTCCCACTACAAGACGCTGGTAGAGAAAGCCACCAATGATGTAGACCGCAATCAATGATGCAAACCTGTAGGGCACAATTAAAAATCATAGTTGAGGAAATCCTACAGACCACCTCTTCCAAGCCAGCTATGTGCCTCAGACTGGTATTGGAGCAAGTAGCTGAGCACCACTCAAGAACAGAGCTATAAACAGAAATTAGACCAGAAACAGTCCTCAAAATATTTGTCTGCTAGTATAAATCTTTCAGCAGCATTACATGAAGTAGTACCTCTACGCACAAAACAAAAACCAAGCCAAGGCTCCTGGTCTGAAATCCCAGCTCTAGCAAAGAGCTGTTGTACAATTTTAGAAAGTCACATCTTCCACGTTTCAGTGCACTTGCCTGTAAACTATGAAGGAGGATGTCTACAGGGAACAGAGCAGTTCTGCAGCATCATACCTTGAGCAAGAGCTTTTATCCAACAAGATTAGAAGCATAGTAACATCTAAGAGTGGCTGATGATAGGTATACAACACATGTAATATAGCATTTGCTATGTTTCTAAATGGCACTGGAGATTATGGTGCAGTCACAAACAGCTCTTCCCATGACTCACGTGATCAGTAGAATGGAGCCAACGCTGAGGCGGGAATCTTCAGCTGGACAAGCCACACTGCTGTCCATCTCAAAGAGGTAGAAACACTCCTGCTCCTTTTCCCGCTCTTCTGAAATAATGCTGAATGAACTCTGAAATTTGGGAAAAGTTAAGCCATGTGAAAATACGCCCAGGCATACTGAACTTCAAAAGACAGCTAGACAACAGATATTGGAGGATAGAAGAAAGCCTTGCTACCTCCTCAAAGCCCTTCTGTTTATAAACAATTGTTCGTCTAGCAGCCTCCTGCTCCTCTCCTACCTCACATGTCACTCACCGCTACAACTCCCCGCTTGCAAGAAATCATTATCACAGCTCTTCTCTTCTCACCACTGCAGTGCCTGCCATATGAATCACCTCCTTTATAAATCAGCATGATCCAGTCGCCTGCCAAGAGAGAAACAATATAGGCTGCAAATCTAGATCAGGAGGAGAAAGGCAGATGCTGAGTAAGGAGAAAACGGAGTGGAATCTTACTTCCATTGAAGACCTGGGTTTCATTGATTCTTCCTATCACTGTGGTCTTTCCATTCTGTTTATCTGTTTGCACCAGACCACCAAAATCTTGCAAGGTGCTGTTAACCTCCCTGCACACCCTGAATTGGTAGATGTAGTTTTCCGTTTTGCCTTTATCCACAGTGACGTTAAACCTACAGCAGGGCAGGAGAGAACAAACAGACTGCAGGATTACAAAAAACAAGGCTCAGAACAGTGGACGCGTGAGACCTGGAAGCCAGTCACAGCCCATAGGATGGGGGAGCACATTCTACAGCCTGGCCTCAAATCTTCCCCTTCCCTAGGGGTAGGCACCTTGCAGCCCCAAGGCCTGAACGGTGTTGTACTGTACCTTATTTGGGTCAAGGGCTCTAGCTTCTTCAGCACGGCTCTTTCCATTTGCGACTCGCTGCTTTCATCACCAATCACATCGCAAGTCCTCTCTTTCAATGGTTCAGCCCCAACACCGACAGCAAGGGCCATAAAGACTACCAGCACAGCAGGGGTATGGCAAGGTGATGACATCCTGGACACACAGAGAAACACGGAGGATTAATTGTTTCAGCCCCCTGCAAGCTACCTTCAGGGTCATGGAGTAAATGATTGACCACTTCCTCAGTCTTAACTGTAAAAAGGAGAAGTCAAAATCTAGAAAGGTCTCACAGTTCCCAAGAGACTCTCAATGTCTTGCATAGTCAAAGAAAATTGACTTGGCTGATTTGGGATTGTGTTCTGAATTTTGCTTCTGGACCACAAAAAGTTTTGTCACAGAGCACATTAATTGATTCAGCCAAAGCAGAGACCATCAGGCTGAACACTGAAGCAAGTTTCAGGCATAAGCCATTGTTTGTTATTTCACTCCACTGAGAAGCCAGCCAGGAGAAAATGATTTACCAGGCCTCTCATGAATGGTCTTTGAAGCTCTCACGTGAAGAGCTTGCAGGGAAGAGCCACTGTGATCAGTCAGCCTCTGTTTGTTCCAAGTGCCTTAATCTTAATAATTATCTTCTTAGCACTACTTCAGCTGAGAATCTGAAAGTGTTTAATAATGCTCAGCTGCAACTTCACATAAGTTTATTTATGTAGAACCTTATTCTGTGTGAAGGGAAGGAGGCGCCCGCCAGCTTGAGGCGGGAGCAGGGGGCCCAATGGCGGAGGAAACTGAGATATCCCATGTAAGATCCAACCAAAGCACCTGTAATGAAGATAATGATGAAATCCAGAAAATCTGTCTTTCAGGTTCATGCTAAAATCACGTGTGAAGCACTCAGTGATTGCACCAGCCAACCACAGTGGTGCAACAGATTCCTCTCTGCTTCTGTTGCAGATTTTCAGTAAAGTTCCAGGTGCTGGTGGAAGCGAACCGACAGCCCAGCAACTGAATAAACACCTAGTTGCTGCTAGACAGAGAGCCTGATAGAGGGACAGTCCGTTTGCTGAGCCAAACAATTGCCCCCAGACCCTGGGGAGCCAGCCGGGACAGCCCACAGCTGCCACTCCAACTCTCTGGCCGCCGCCGAGGCCCGAGGCAAGCGCGACGACGTTCGATGCGCTGAACGAGGAAGCCCGTGACACGGGAACTCGTGATTCTCCTCTCGTACGACCGCAAGCAGAACCTTGCCTTTCGCCCCAGCCACAGCTTCTCCGGGCAACTCGCTGCAAACGCTTCTCCCGCACTCGGGCCGGAGGAAAAAGCGATGCAGCCGCGCTGTTGCGTCCCCCTTGGCCGACAGCTTTAGGGGCTGCCCGCCCGCCCGGGGCACGGCGCAGTTCCACCACCCCCGCAGCCACCCCAGGAGCTCCGGTGCCACCTTCCTCCCGCTCCTGCCCACGGCTGCCGGAGCACCGCCCTCCCCCCCCGCGGCCCNGGCAGGGGAGAGGGGCTTCTGGGCAACGCCCCCCTCCCTCCGCTCCCTCCAATGGGAGGTGACAGAGGGCGCGAGAATCCCGCCCCCCCTCGCCCCTCCCGCTCGCTTCTCTTCCAATGAGCGATGAAGGCCCGCCGCCCGGGGCCTCGCGGCGCCCGCCCGCTCGAGGCGGGAGCGGGGTCTCAATGGCGGAGAAGCGCGCGCCGTCCCGCCCCCGTCTCGGGTGCCGTTCGGATCTCGCCCGGCTCCCTCCTCCCCATCACCCCCGGGGAGAGGCCTCCCAGCCTCGCCTTTCCCCTCGCTCTTCCTGTCGAAGGACATCGCTGTCCTTGGACTCGGCTATCTACCGCCCGCCATGTAACTCGTTAACCAAGCAAGGGAGACCATTGTTCATAAAACTGCTTTGTGGCCTTGACCCCTCAGGTTTCATCCCCATCTGTCGCGCTGTTTTGTTATCCTCTGGAAAAAAAGGTGCCTCCAGCTACTGCAAGCTTTGCCATTGCAGAGGCATGCCAGGGGCAGCTGATAGTGTAGTAGGTTGGTGGAGTTGAGCACTCTGGGTATGATTAATAAAGCTATAAATGATATGAGACTGGCCTTTGTATAGTGAAACAGAGAAAACTCAGTAACTAAGTGTTATTAAGTAGGCATTTCTTTATTGCGGCACCTGGCAGCATGGGGGATAGCTCTTCCTAACATGTGCACCGATCTAAAGCGCTAGATCTGTTTATCAAACTGTTACATACACATTCATAACATTTCCCGGAATTCACATACATATGCATTAAATTCTAAGAAATCATTAACATAATCTCCACCCCTACATCGCATGTGCAGTTAAATGTGGTAGTGGTCTCTGGGTCCCTGCTGGTGGTCTTCTGATGAAGGCCTGAAGTCTTCCTCGGAGTGTCCTTTTCACCTTTGGTGAAAAAACCCTGAGTCTTCATGCCTCATTAACTGCCTGCCGAGCTGGTCCAGGCCAATTATCAGGCCTCTAAAGTCTTGTTATCTACTCTGCAGGGTTAGGATGACCCTATGGGCCTCCTCCTTAATGCAGCTGTACTTGCTATCTCAAGTTGTACCTGTCCTAAATCAATGCTCCCTTCCTCCAGATCTCAAGTCGTACCATCCTAAATCAATAGGACCTTTCTCTTAAGTCATGCCCCCACTGTGATGGGGGTTAAGAGAGCCCACTTTCCAGGGCGCTGTTACTGGAAGAGGCAGATATTCTTTGCCAGAGCTCTGAGGCTTTTGCATCTTTTCGTTAAGAAATGCTGGATATAGTGAACATGTCAACATGTTAGAGAAGCCACTTGTTTGAGAGGAGTGTGGGAGGGTTCCCTGCATTACGCTGCTTCAGCAGTGAGGAACTGAGAAGGAGCATTCTTGGCCCCTAGAAAACTGATCGATTTGGTCCTGCTGTGATTTGTGTCCTACTGCTGATTCCACTGGGAGTACCTACCCAGAATCTACCGCTCCGATTACATTCCCAGCTAAACTCTCATCATGACCATAACAAATTCTCCCTCTCTAGAACTGACAGCTCTTTAGACTTCTCTAATATTCATTCAGAACACTTGAGAGACTTTCCTCCACTTGTGTGGCTCTCCTTCCCCTTGTTCTCAAGACACCCTGTCTTGTCTTGCTTTTTACAGGCTCTGCCCAGGATGAGAAGGAATCTTGTGGGTGCAATATGCCACCTTTAGAGGCAAGTGCATGATGGAGGGATATGCAGTAATATCCAGTCCATGCCTTTCCAGACGTGCATTGTAAGAAGTCTGCCTCAACACTGTATCAAACCAAGCATCCTCCTGGGTAGTCACTTCTCGAGTTTCCAGCATGTCACCAGGCCAGGGAGTAATCATCCCTGTCCTAGAACTGCAACGTACGCCAGACTACTTTGTTGAGAATGCCTGGACAATTCTTGTAAATGAACTGCACAGTGGGGAAGATACACACCTTGAGCCTGGCAAACATCCTCAGTCTCAGCATGAACTGAAAAAGATCAGAATCCCAGTCAAAACAAAAATCAGCCAACCGTGCAGCTGTTTCTCTGGGGTAGAAGCATCAGTATTCCCCACTATTCTCATCAGTGGTCAGTCTTCACTAGTTAAGACGAAAACCATACTTTCCTGTTATTGCTGACCACAGAGTCACAGAATGATTGAAGTTGGAAGGAACTTCAGCATCATCTGGTCCAACCCCCTGCTCAAGTCAGGCCATCTACAACTGGTTGCCCTGTACCATGTCCACACGACTGTGGACGGAGACACCACAACCTCTCTGTACAACCTGTGCTAGTGTTTAGTCACCCTCACAGTAAAAAAGTCTTTCCTAATGTTAAGAAGCATCCTCTTCTGTTTCAATTTGTGCCCATGGCCTCTAGTCCTGGCACTGGGCACTGCTGAAAAGAGCCTGGCTCTTCTTATACCCTACCTTCAGGTTTATATACATTAATAAAATCCTTCCCAAGAACACCTAAGCAGTCCCAACTCTCTCAGCCTTTCCTCAAAGGAGAGATGCTCCTGTCCTGTTATCATCTTTGTGTCCCTTTGCTAGACTCTCTCCAGTATGTTTACATCTCTCTTGTACTGGTGCTGTTAAGATGTTGACTCAGTGTATTGAGGGCATGCCAGCTCTCAGTACCTACCTGTCTTTCAAGCCCGTTCACACTTGGTGTTGGGTGTAGGAGTTCCCAGCAGAAGTGTCTAAAGCTCACAAGGCTTACTTCTCAAACCCATGCTGTCTACCTCTATTTCCCTTTTGACAGCAGTTGGGCTGCCAGTTTGCCATAGCTGTTACTTATCCCAGTTTTCACACTGAACCTTCACTATTCATCTTTTTCACCTTGTGCTCTCACTATCCACCTGCATCTGTCCTGAGAAGGAGCTCTTCAGAGCAATGCACACATTGCTACCTCAGTGTAATCACAGCATCTTGCATTGGCAACAATTAGAATGCCCATGCAATCAACTCTTCCACTAATGGCTGCTCTTATGACATCCCTCAACAGGTTAGGAAATGGAAGTTGTTGCACTTTCACAGCTCTCCATTCTGTTGTAAATTTGGTAATTTTGAACAGCTGGAGATGAAGGTTGCAACTTCACACTTCTTGTCTTCTGAATGTAGCCTCAGGCTTCCTGTTTCACAGGCAATGAGCCCTGTCACTCAACAGCTTGATCGAAACATCTTGTCATACGCACTCTTTGCTTTGACATGGAGAGAGGCAGATCAGAAACTTCTTCAGCTGATATGAGTGAAGAAGTCATTTATACTTCGGTTGTAATTTCTCAGACTCCTCTGCCGAGGGCTAAAGCTGCACGGGAAAAAAGAGGTAAGGAGTCTCAATGAGGTAGGTCAATAAAATATTTTATTTTAAGTGAAAACAAGGTCTAACAAAAAGACTCTTGAGTTGGCCACTGGCTTTGAGTACCAGCTCATGGTACTGTTGCTTTGGTTCTAAAATTACCGTGAGTATTTTAATGCAGTAAAAGCTGATGGGTCAGAGAGTCAGCATTGTTCCCCTCCCTCTCTCCGTCAGACCCCTTTTGGTGTCTACTCCAGGGTATTCAACCCAGCCATCCTTAAAGTTGTCTGCTTGTCAGCGATAAGAGATTGCCAGCAATAGTTCTTTGAAGGGGGGATGAGGTGCGAGTACAGATAAATTAGAGGCGTATGCAAATCAGAGATCAGAAACAGAGGCAGCATATGAGATCATCCCGTCTCTCTCCCATGGGGCTCTGCAGGACTCTTCTGTGATACATTTTTTCCTATGTTTTCTCTGTCTAGTTTTGCCTCCCAATGAGCAAATTTTCCTCTTTTGCCTTGAGACAGTTCTTCAGGGCATTTTACTGCAAGGAAGTTTTTTGTCTTTATTTAAATTTTATCATCCTATATTTCCACTCCATTCCCCCTGTTCAGGCCTTGCAAATGTCACACTGAGCAGTTTCTCTGGCTGCTTAGTTGAGAAATAGCACCTCAGAAGAGCGAGATTTTGCATTGGTGATCATTCTTTACAACTGTCTCCTTCCCGTGAGCTTATTGCTTTTCCTCTAAATGCCCATGCACTTTAGATGAGTTGTGTTGCATTGCATTGCATATGGTTGACCATAGCTTTTTTTCAGAGTTATTACAGCAAAGGGGGCTCTCACCGTGGGAGATCTGCCCTGATCAGAATAACTGTGTGCATCTGTGGTTTTTACTGCTGCCTAGTCATTTGCTGTTCTATGGAAACAAATCCAGCACGGAAACCCCCAAGTTCCTATTTAGTAATCACACTCCATCTGCTTGGAAGGCAGTCTTGCTTTTGCATGTGTTTTCATCAGAAGTAATATTTTCAGTTGCATCAGAAAACAAAGGGACGTCCCTTCATTATCTCCATTTGTGTTCACTTCCACCCTGTTGGAGGTGGAGATTACCCGATGCCCTCTTGAGATGTTTGCAGTTTTCTTTTTAATATTCCTCCTCTCCAAATTCCTTTATGTACTCTCACCTTTCTGAGCTGAAGTCAGTGGGCCTAAAATAAGGAAGCTGATCTTTGAATACACTTTCTCTGCATCTTACCTGATTATTTCCCAGCTCTCTGCTGAGTGTGAGGAGTCCCTAGGGAGTTAAAGTACCTTTCTTTAGAAGATCTTTATTTTCAGTCCTGTCCCTGCCTCCATCACTTTGAGAGATGTGCTTTCAGGTATTTCATCCCTGTTCTCAATTGCATGGCCTTGGTACCAAGTCATCCCTGTGATGCAGTATCACAGACAGATCACAGGTGTATAGATCAGTTCTCTAGACAAACCAACTGTTTCTGGCTCTCATGGACCATTTTTTTCTCCTAAGAACATCAAGAGTTGCCCTGGCTGTCTTCCGATTGGCTTCCAGAGAGCCTTAGATATGCCACACTACCAAAATGCCCATCCAGCAATCACTTAAGACTGTGTTAGCCTGTGTGGTGTGTTTGTGGTAACAGTTACAGCCTGAAAATACTGGATCACATTGCTTGCAGATGAATGCAGCATATCACAGTCATTTCTCCAGAACACTGAGACTTAGCTGGTGTTTTGCATACTAGAAAGTTATAACATTGGATATTTACATTAAATATTCACTGGTCCACTTCTCCCTTCCCTTGAGGAGACTCTTCCATGGTTTCTCAGACAACTACATGGAAATATTTCTGGATGCTTCATTCAGATTTCCCTCCTCTGTTTCAAACTCATCTCAGGTGCTTCGCTCATTCTCTTCTATAAGAGCTTCACATATAGTCCAGGGACTGAGGATCAAGCATAAACACTTCAAAATGTTTTAAAAAGTGGAAAATGCAGGATGTTGCTTTTGCAAGGGGTAAAAATCCTGATTTATCAAAGTTTTGATTCAGTTTTCCTGGATTGATCACTGCAGTTCAAGTGAGGCTTAAATTCACCTCGAACACTTCAATATGACTTCACTTTCTTTTTTCCTCATAAATTCTCTAATGGCATAATTTTAAGTTTTTAACAACCGAAGTGAACTCTCCCACTGCTATGGTTGTGGAAGTGCCCCAGGATTATTTATTTATTTATTTAATTTGCTTTTGATGCTGAGTCAAGTCAGTTCTTTTTTTCTGTAGTTAGTTTGAAACAATAGAGGGTGAATTGCTCTATTCATTGCCTCGAGGCACCAGCTCGAGTGCCCGGTGTTGACATTTAAGGATTAACCGTTTCACTGACTGTCATCCCGGTTGTCTTGTCCTGAAAGCAGTTTTCCCTAAAATCAGGAACAGTGATCTGAAGGATGCAGGCAGATAGCTTCTTTAAGAGGCAAAAGAAGAAGGATAACAGAATTGCAAATCCTCAGAAATGTGGTCTCAGAACAAAAAACTGTTTCAACAGATATTTATCCCCTTTTACTTAGTTTTCATCTGTAATCTGCAGAGAAGCAGCTCCACCATACCCCTTAAAATCAGGCTGACTTCATTCTCTTGAGGCTTAATCTGATGGCAAACCTCACAGTCACCAGAGATACAAAGGTGACCTTGCAAGAGGAATATAGAGCAGGCAGAGAGCAGCTACATAGTTCAAGTCTTTCAGTTCTGCCATTGTTCTCGTGTCAAGCTGAGGAGTAAGTTGTAAATGAAAAGCCTTTCTGTATTTTGTGCCTGAAGAAAGATGGTCTTTTGTTCTTTAATAGTGATTACAAACATAAATAAATGTTCCTATTTTTTAACTAGAAGTGAGGCAGCAAGAAGATCTGCAAGCTTCAGGAAATACAATAAAACTTTTACCTTAGGAAAGATCTTTCTACCTGAAGAATGGTACTTACAGTGAAGCCCCCTCACGCTCTCCTTCATTACCATAGAAACTTCTTTTAGCCAAAACTGCTGATCTAAATATATTGCTATTTAAGACGAGAAGCAGGTCTTAAAACTGGTGAGCCTGCAAACTGCTCTGAGATCAAAATCTAAGATCTGATACTTTCTGTATTTGGACAAAGTTTCCAATGCTTAAAGCAGGCATTCTTGTTAAGTCCTTTCTGCTTCTAATCTAGTGCTGGCTTTCTTTCTCCTTCCCACAATATTCTTGATACATGATGTGCAGTTGTTTTCAGCCTCCACCTAGAGATCCCCCCCAAAAAGCCTCCCAAAACTGCTTACAAATGTTTTATTCTTTTAGCCATTCGTTTTAATTTCTCTCAGACAAAATCCCTCATTTTCCTGTAGTTTCCCATTTTGAATAATTATTTGAAATTATTGTTGTGCTGATGGCTCTGTTCATTATCAGTGCATTTGTGTTCACTGTGTCACAGAAACTGTTGGATGGAGCCATGTTGAGCTGGGTGGCCTGAGGATGGCTCAGGGCAGTCACGAGCTACTTCAGTTTCTGCATTTCCTGGCTCACCGCTCTCAGAGGTGCCTATTGACGGTACCTAAGCATTCAGTCTCCGCATCATGCCCTGATACGACATTTCCGTAATCTAAGTGATTAATTGACACCGGTCATCACTGTGCTTCCCTCAGAGTTGCTCTGGGTTTTCATGGCAGTTCATGAGTGCTGTCACCATCCTTGTCTGGCAGTCCATAATACATTTCCAACTCTGCATTTGATATTATCTGCCTGACCTGTGGGGATGCTGTTACTGTTACCTCCTGATGCAGTTAATTATTTAACCTAATTTGACTGTAATTTTACTTAAACAGAGAACAGTACCCTCTATCTTCCCTATGTATTTCTATCCTATTGCTATGACATCCTTCTCATGGTCCTTCCTCCTCCAAGTTTTCATTTTGCTTGCTGTGGTAGTGTCTTTGGTTAAAGCTAGCCTTCCTCTTCCTCCATCTTATTCCTTAGACTCCCACCCTTTTTTGGAAGTACAAATGTGTTTCTTTGCATCTTGTGACATGACCGAGAGAGAATCACCTCAGATTTCACGAGGTCCTCCAAGAACTTTGTCACCGGACTTAAGTAGAACACTCTGGAGCACCATGGGAGCTGGATGTGGTACATAGGCTCAGGGGAGAAGCAAAGGGAAATCGTGAGTTCCTCAACATCAGTAGCCATCAGCTGTGCCTTTAGTGCTTCTTAGAAAGTCCTGTTGTCTATGCAGCTTTCACACTGAGGTTAATAAAACAAGCAAATCAAACCCTTCTGGAGCACATCCATGGCAGTAGGTGTCATCCTCCGCTCAACCTGGGTGAGACAAAGAGATTTTAGTGCTGAGATTTCAAATGGCTTATGGAAAGTGAATCCCTCTCCAGTCAAACACAGCTCCAGGAGATGACAACAGGAAAGCAAGATGTAGCCTTGAGGTTAAATTGTCGTGCTGTACGTGAGATCTGTACCTGATAGTTGTGCCCCACCCTTTGCAAGGAAGCTGTGGTTGAACTACAGTGGAACCTGCCCCAAGGACTCACCCTCTGCCACTGACAGCAAGGGAACAATGGGTCATGGTGGTGAAAGTATGGAGGAGCATCCCGAAGTCTTCAAGGCTGGCCTTCCCCTCCCCCCTCCTGCTACCCCACCATGGGAGAGGTGTCTGAGAGCACAGGGCTGACTTGGGAGTGTCCTAGGAAGATGTAATGTGACCATATGCTAAACCTGTGAACAGGATGCTGAGGTTAAATCTTTCACTGTTCTGAGAGAGCTGGGGAAAAGGCCTTGGGTTGCTTTTTGCATTTAAGCTGGAACATGGTGGCTGGCAATACACTGTGTTTCCACCCTGAGCTTCAATGCTGAGGCAGGAGCAAGTTTTCTCGGAGGTTCCTGCCAGCATGAGGTGCCACATGGTGCCTGGGGGGCTCCAGCTGACTTCGGGTGGGTGATTCCCCTCCTGGAGTCAGCCACCGAAGGGGCTGGACCAGCTGGCTCTGTGGCCAGGAAAGGGCAGAGCTGTGACTGACCTGGAGACAGGTACACCTCCTAGGAAGCTCAGGCAGGACTGACAGCCCAAGCCCAACTGAAATGGGGCCCTAGGATGGTGGGCAGGGATGTGGGGAGTCCCTGAGGAGCCTGGGCAGGGGCAGTGATGTGCAGAGTGTAGGCAGACAGGGATGCTCTAAATAGTTCAGTTCCTGATGACAGGACACAAGCAAACTACATTAACCAACCTTCAGTTTTCATGTGTCTCCTGTTCACTATGGTTTCTTTTCTTTTTCACAGCTCCCTGTCTGTGGCCAGAAGTTGCACCAGGCTTGGCTATAGGCTTTGGGATACTGAGCATCTCCCTAGCGATTGCTTTGATTTGGAAGATGAGTAAGTGTGCAAAGGGGTGCTGAGGATGAGCAGCAAAGGGCAAAGGACCAGAGACTCCTATAAGCACAGGAGCTCAGATCTTAAACTCCATCTTAAACGGGGTTAAACTAGGAGCTATCCTAGGTTTCAACAACCTTAAGTACTCACTGCCTATCCAGAATATTTTGAAGATACATTCCTTGTGCAGACACCAGGCAACCTATTCCAGATCCTGTGGCAAATAGTGAGACATATTGAAAGGTTTTTGTAGACTTGTCTGTTGTAGTAATAGTGGTAAACTGTAGAGCAAATATGCAAGGTCTGTAACACTTCTGCATGCATGCTGAAGGCACTAGACTGCGTGGGAGAGCCTACTGTTTGTTTCTTAAAATCTGTTCACCAATGTGTGACATGATCACACCGTACCAACAGAATGATGTAATTTTTTCCCTTACTTTTTGCACACCCAGAGTGTTGTCTGCTTTCAGATAGCCAATATAGTTTCTCAGGTATCTGAGTAGTTCAGAGGAAAGCTGGGGAAGATAGGGGAGTAGGGGTGCTGTAGTTGCACCAGCATCAGAGTGCATGTGACTCTTCTATGAAGATCTGGAAATTGCACAGAGGATCTGAAGTTCAGTGTTCATGCTTTTTTGTATTTAGGTGCTTATCATGACTTGTGTTTTCTGCATTGCAACTATCCAGAAGAGTTGCTTTTCAGCAGGTCCTTGCTGACAAGTGTCTTTCTGTTGGTTAATGGTAGATGAACGCTGGTATGTTGATTCCTTTGCAGGTGACTCCCACCCACACTGCCCTGAGCAGTGGGTGGCCTACAGAGAGAGCTGCTACTCCTTCTCCAAGAAGAAGAAGGACTGGCATTCCAGCCAGGAATCCTGCTGGGCACAGGGAGCTCACCTCCTGGTGATCAGCGATACCAGTGAAATGGTAATCATTTTATTACTTTCTGAGTATCTGTCATTTCCTTGACAATATCTCAGTGACTGACATCCAAGCAGTGCTGCCACTCTGGTGGTAGTTTTGACTTTGAAGGAGAGGAAGGATTTATGACTGTAGTGTTGTAGTGCAACTTCCAGTTTCAGTATACACCTTAGAAGTTCCCCACAGGCAAAGAAGGGAGAGATGGGAGTCACCATCAGCTACTCAGAATCATCCTATGAAGGATGTCAGGAGACAGCCTTCTCCACTGCCCCTCTCCTATCCCAAATAACGCTGATATGAATGATTACAGGAAAAAACTGCAGCACTGTGTGGTCGCTGTACTCATTGCCTACAAACCTACAAATGCACGTCCACTCTCCAGAAATGTTTCCTTTGCAAAAGCAATGCCCTACAACCACTCCTCCTGCTCAGTGACCCTTGCCATTCCTTGCATTCGTGCATGGGTATTTCTTCCACAGTCTGTTTTCAATGCTTACTTCCTCTTTCTGACAAAGAAACTCAGTTGTGCTGGTGAACTCAGAAACCATCTGTTCCACTGCTCATTTTCCAGCAGTTGGGCACCAGGGGCAGAGGAACATATGACCACTAAAGAAATGGGTAGAGCTGATCACTAGGGAGGTGATGCATGTCTGCCTAAGTGGAGCAGGAGTACTTGTTCTGGTTTTGAGCAAGCCAGGGCTTATTAGCTCAGGTCCAATGAACGTGGACAGCTTCCAGTCTCTGGACAGAAGTTGCATTGTATGATGTTCTGGGGGGTGCTTACAAAGCCAGGTCTCTGCTTGACCAGGAGTATGTCCCAGGCTCTCACACTTGCTTAGGCAAATCCCAGTTCCTTGGGAAATACACATCTGGCCTAGATTGCCCATTTGTCTGCATGAAGAAAGCATCCCTGCTCCAGCTGCTTTCTTAATACTGTCTCTGCTACTAGAGTGTTACCCATTATCCCTACTCATACTTCCCCATGCAAGGAAGAGGTTCCTAGCTATCCATGCCCTATGCTGCAAAACCTGTAAGTGTTCAACCTCTTTTACCAGGGAAGTAGTCACCTCCAAACCACCAGCAACACTCAGGCATTCCTCAAGCTACTCCTATTCATACCACTATACCAAGCCAGATTTGTTAATGCTTCTTGTATGAAAATGTCTTCTCTGAAGCTTTATTTATTGCAGCAGGAGACAAGGATGAAGCCCAGCCATACCAGTGAAAGCTTGCTGCTGTTTGGTTTCATTGCAAATGTGGACATGACAAACTTCTCTTAGTCTTCCTTCTGTTTTGTTGGGTTTTTTTGGTGTCTGGTTAGATTTACTTCATGGATGAGTTTCTGTTGCAGCCTTCACCTTTTAGCAGTACACAGGAGTTAAAGGTTAGACAAAAGGAAATCAACACTGAAAACATGTAGGAGGAAAGTTTGTATAACATTTAATGAGCTTTGTTCATGAGCTCTCGACACAGATCTGTCAGTGCCTGCACTTCCTGCCCTGCCCTGATTTTGCCTTTAATTGTTAATACTTTGTATTAGCTTGCTAGCTAGCTGTATGGTAGAGTGATGATATTATTACTAATAGCGTATGTTCCTACATAAAGCTCTGTGTAGGAAACTCCTGGAGACTGGGGTGCACGTAGTTTACATATATTGGCCTGAGAAATGTCCTTTGAAGAATCTGACCAGGACCCTTGAAAGCATGCTTACTTCCTTGTGAGTGTACACACAGTTGTTATTCCAGGCATGATCTGCAGGGCTGATCTGCCCGATTAGAAGGTGTGGAGAAGCAGTATTGTCAGGCATTTAAGGAACAGTCAGGCAAGGGAATGTGTCTTGCTCTCTTTACCTGTCCTTACCTCCATTTTCAGGCTGCCTTTCATTAGTCGCTTTGTAATTCATCACCATTTCTAGGACCTATTCAAGAGTATTCAAGCAGGATGTTTCTGGATTGGACTGAGGAACAGCACAGGCTTTGGCTGGATTTGGGAAGATGGCTCTATATTCAATGGCACTAAGTAAGTTTAATTCTGTTTTAAATCCAACAGTGCTAATTCAGATTGCCTGGTGTTCCACAAAACCCAGAGTTCCTGCACCAGATCTCAGAAGCTTTCTTCCTCGGCAGATTTTATCACCAGTATGCCACTAAACTTGAAAAAGCCTACTTTTCACTGACCTGTACCTTGTAAAGCCATCTACCTGTGAAAAGCAGGACAAATGCTGGTGTATTGCAGACAGTTGGTCAGTCAGAAAAACATACGGTCCATGCTGGCTTTACTGGTTTAACCACTTTGCACCCATTCTACCAAGTGCTGGTGTCACTGGGTGAGAGGACCCAGCTCTTTGCTGCTTCACTGGTGCCAACTCAAATCAGAACCTAAATTTTGGCTCACTCTTTACTTGGACAAAACTCAGCATTCTTCATGAGGGAAAGCATTATGATTTGGTCCAATGACTTTGCCTGGCTCTTTCCTTTTTATGACAGTTAAGACAATGAGTTAGTTTGTATTACTTCTCCGGCAAGGAAACTCAGCCAAGATCTTGCTGTCAGTAGCACTCTAAGCACTTGGCCTAGTTCCCTTCTTAAATCCAGCTTTCTGTTCTTACAAACTGCTTGGAGGCAATCATCTTTCCATAAAACTCCCAGCACTGCTGTTTTCATGCTGGTAGATATCACTGCCACTGCCAGGCATCATGTCTATTTTTAGTTCTGGTTTGGGTTCCACAATGGCAAAGTTACTTAGATGTGTAAAGTCCAGGTAGATAGGTTTTTTCAGTGTACTTTTTGTTTTATAACAGCTACCATTTGGGGGTTGGGTTCTTCACTTCCTCTGGGCTCCGCCCTTCAAAATCAGATATTTTTTCTTTCTTACCCCCAGCAGACAATCACAGCATTTTCTCTCAGTCTCACTTTTGTTCTGTGTCTCTTTCAGGATCCCCTCTAACAGCCCTGTGCAACACTGTGTTGTCCTAATGAAAGATCACTTTCAGGCCTCCAGTTGTGAATTTCCTGCTCCATGGATTTGTGAGAAATCTCTTAGATAAATCCCATGTGCATTTTCAGTTCATAATCATCTTATCAGTGGTACATGTGGACCTGCAGACCAAAGCTCTACACAAGACTTGCCCTTTCCAGACCCTCACAAAAGTGTTTTGCAGGGATGGGTCTGTTGTCCGTAAGAGTGATTTATACTCAGTAGTAGATCCATTCTCAGTCCACATCTGTTGGATTACTGCTGTTTGTGATCAGATGAGACCTGGGACATATTCCCTGCCCTAGTCGTTCCATATTTGTCCTATAAGGGAAAACAAAAGTTTTGTGACAACACATGCTGGGTCTTCAGATCTCTGAGGGTGAGCTAGTCATTTTCCCCCATTTCTGAGCATCAGATTTCCTCTCTATCCCCTGCATCTCCATTGTCTGGTGCCAACAGGACTGGGAAAATGAAGTCTGCTGTTCACTGCCAGAAACATACAAACAGACTTCTCCCAGTGGCAGCCTCTCCTTTTGCATCCCAGTGCTAATGTGTGGGAGAGAAGAGTGTAAAATGAGACTACAGCTTCTGTAAATCCAGCATTGAAAATAAATCTCCAGTACTGCCAAAACTGTGTACCCACTTCTCTCTGTTGGAAGGAACTTGCTACACGCCATATTTTATAGGCCAGCTTCAACAAACTAGCCAAGAGGCTCGACTTCTGGAGCCATAGGAATACAGTTAATTGTGTGTTATCATTTAATCAACCAAGAATGTATTTCCCTCTCCACCTTTGCAGCTTCATACTGCAGAGAGAGGAAGTCATGGACAAAAACTTAAAACAAGGAGCTTTCAGTTCAAACAGAGCAGAGACAAGCTAAGAGTGTGAGCATCATAGAAACCAGTGAATGTTAAGGGTGGGACAGTAGGTTGCATTTCCACACACCTGGAAAATTCTTTTTCCCATCCAGAGATTTTGTTCCAAAGGAAGAAAAATTTTACTAATTTCCAATTTATCCTATTTATCCTAATGTGTTTATATTATATTCCAATTTACTATTATCAATTTATCCTTGGTATGGAATTGCAGTTTGTAGTTCAACGAAGTCAGAGTAGTAACTCTGATGGGTCCTGATGCAAAATGTCTGCTATTACGATCTGATGTCCAGCACATTCACTGCACACAAATGGCTGTACGCTACTGAGCCTATATGAACGATCTCTGAAGCACATCAGCCACTGGAGCCTGCTCTGACAACTCACCTCACTATGCATATATGAAACAGTGCACAGGAGCATTTCCATGGGGACTTCCCTAACAGCAAGTTGCAAGACTTGGCAAGCAGCACGTTAGTAGTAGATGTTCTGAGCTATGTGTTTGTTCTGGGAGAGACAGTCTGGAGAAATGGGTCATGCAGTTCAGCAAGGAGGAAGTCAAAGTTTCTGCAGCTGGGGAGGAAGAGCCCTGTGCACCAGGACCTGCTGGGGGCGACCCAGGGAGAAAGCAGCTTTGCAGAAAAGGACCTGGGGCTCCTGGAGAGCACCAAGTTGAATGTGAGTCAGTGATGTGCCCTCACTGCAGAGAAGGTGAATGTCAAATAAATAAATATATTAGGTCGCCTTGAAAATTGACCATTCTTAGAAGGGAAGGGATTTTCAGCTGCAGATTTTACTAATGATGCACATAGTTCCTCTCTGGGTTCAAGTTTTTCCAATACTAAAGGGATTTGAAGCAAGTATATATATTTCCTTGAAAAGCAGTTGAACAAACATCTTTGGCAGAGCTTTTAATATTCTATCTAGAGCATTTTGATATAGCTGGATGATATATACTGATTTTCTTGGAAGCAAGGATGAATTGGAAGTTTTGGATGAATTCTATAGGCAGCGATGAATAAATACTGGAGGATTACGGTTAGCAGATCAAGGTAACTTACAGTCCTCATTCTCCATGGCATTTCTGAGGCTGCACTTGGACTGTGTCTGGTCTGCTGATCCCCAGTTCAAGAGGAATGTGGAGAAACTGGAGAGGTTCCAATGGAGGACTAACAAACTGGTCAGAATATGGAGCACATGACCCACAGGGAGTAACAGAGGGAGCTGGGCTTGTATAGTCTGACCAAGAGGAGGTTGGAGTGATTAAATAGCTGTCTACAAATACTTGAAAGACACGTACGAGGATGTTGGAACATGACCTTTCTTAGTAGGGGCAGAAGATACAACACAGGGCAATAACTGCAACTGCAGCTTGGGGAGTTCAGACTGGACATGAGAAAAGATGTTTTCACCAGAGATTAGCACCACACTGGAGCAGATCACTGTAGAAATGGTAGCTTCTCCATCCTTGGAAGTTTTTAAGATTTGACTTGACAAAGTCACAGCTGACAGCATTGGCTTTAACTAAAAGGATGGAATAGTTAACTTCCAAAGCTTCCTTCCAACCAGCACTTCTGTGATACTATCAATGAATGTAGCAGGAGTCTTGGCTGAGACAGAGAATACTTCATGCTCTTTTTGCACAACTGGGGTACCTGTCCCTTGAGCTGTGCCAAATGACAGAGTTTGAGATTGACTGAGAGAAATCCAGAAAAGATAATACTAAAACACACTCTTCTCACAAACAGGCCAACACCTTGCAGGAAAATTCTTGAGGAGCTTAGAGTTAACCACCTGTAATCCAGCCATAAAAGCTCTAGAAAGCCTGCTGGCTTCTCAGTTGTAGTTACTGCAGGTGGAAATGGCAGGAGAGACAGGAAAACCTCATTGCCACTGTCTAGTCCATGCCACCACCTACAAGCTGAATCACATGGGCCATGAAGAGACCCTTGAACCCTTGGGCTGCTGGGGCCCAAGTTGCTATTGGGAATGGAAAGGAGACCAAGCAGCTTGAGAGCAGATTTTAAAAGTCAGTTCAGTATCTATGCACATTGATTGATTGGTACCTATTACGACTATCAAGCCTTTGAAATCTTGCCCACTCCCAACTGATTGAAAATATTTCTCTTCAGTTTTTGGCTACACAGCACATTTTTGATTGGGGTCCTCACGATTGGAAGTTCCCTTGTGAGTTGTGTGAGTTGTTTGGATATTTGCCAGAAAGGGTAGCCCTGGCTTCCTCTACTGCACCTCTTCCTTGTAGTTTTTGTTCAAACAGTCTGTCTCCTAACCTGTTCAAATCAATGTAAAGCGTCATCTTCAGCATGGCTTTGACCACCTCATGTACAGGTGGAACTTCCTGGGCTACATTTCTTTTGGGCAGGCAGAGCAATTTTTAGGCATCAGATAGAGAAGGCAGGGCACAAGCCTAGACTGTCTTTTGTGCAGCTCCAAGGAAATTGGACATGCATGACTATCCTCTCCTTTCCCATGCAGGTCACTGCAGGGAAAAACGAGGTCTCTAATGAAGGTTTATCTCATTGCACTTGGATTTCTTAATTTCAAAGTTCCTGTGCTTACCAAAGTTACCTGCACCCTTCTTAATCCCAAAATCATGCTTTGTGTCCTCTAAAACAGATCTCCATTTTTTGGAGTTTGGGTTAGGACTATAAAACAGATATTTCACTGGCACTTGCAAGGGTAATAATAATCAGAGCTATTGATTGTCCTGCTATAGTCTTTACGACTGTGGTCAAAAAGAAATTTCCCTCTATGATAAAACATCACCCATCACAGTGCATTATGTGGATTTTTGCCTAATGAAACCATGAAGGTCTCCATTATAGAGCAGTAATTTAATCTAGACGTGTCAATAACTTGACCTCGAACAAGAACCAGTACAGGGAAATTAAGACCCAGGCCACGTCTGTTCTGCTGTGTGCAGACAGCTGCTACTGTGGGGAACTGGTTAATGTATTACATGCTGTTAATGGGTTGAACTTTTGGCAGCTTCCCATCATGTCACTGTCCCTGTTTCTGCCAGGGTGAAGGCCATATTATCTTAGCCAGCTTGATTGTCCAGGCACTCTCTGGCCCCTTTTCCTGGCATTAGCTCTGGTGGAACCAGGAATGGAGAGCACATGGGAGCAGGGTGGGTGGAGGGGGAGGGCTTTCAGAGTTTGCATTGCCTGTTTCCAGAACCTGCCCGTAAGTGGGGGTAAGGCATATCCACTTGTTTCCCAAGCCCTAGCCCAATCTCCTGCTCCCAGTTTGAAAGAAATCAAACTGCTCCTACTCCTCCAGTAGCCTCCGTTACCAGTACTATGACCGGCTCCATACAGGGAGCCCTACCAGAAATGGAGACCTTCCCCTTATTCACTGCTGTTAGCCTTTCTTTTCTTGAGCTACCACATTTCTTCCTCTGTTGCCTGCTGCCCTACCCCAAAAGAAAGACAGCTCCAGCCTGCTGGGCATCCTCCCCTCCCTCTCCCCGCTAACGCTTGGCCTTCTGCCCGGACTCAGAGCTGCTAGTTCCAGCTCCTCCTTACTGCCTCTCCCCATTTCCGGATGGGCCCTGGCCCCCAGCCCTTATCTCCTCCAGCCCCTGTTTGCAAAGGAGAGTATAAAGGGGGAGCAGAGCGGGAGTACAAGCAGCGGCGGACCAGGCTGGGTGTCTGCTTGGCTCGTCACGTATTACTCTGCACCATGGGGAAGGACGGGCTGCTCATCAGACCAAACATCTTCTTCCTTCTCCTCTTCTTCCTTCCTCGAGATGCCTCGCCCACCACAGAGCCGTAAGCTATGCAGGGGGGTCTCTGGGCAGGCAGGGTGGGTTGTATTCCTGTTTCTCATGTCTCTTTGTCTCTTATGTTCTGTCTACTTTCTTTTACCAATGAATAAAGACACCACAGCTAAGTAAAGTGTCTTCTACAAACAGCAAGCCTAGTGCTTTAGGGGAACCCAAAATAGTCTGTGACACTGAGATTTCAGGGGAAACAAACAAACAAAGGATAAAAAGAAGGAAAGTTCTTTGAGAATACCTTTTGCTTCTTCAGTGAATCAACAGGATTTCAACAAATTTTCTGTTGTGTTCAAAATTGGTTCTTTTGAAAGACAACTTTTTGTAACTGTTTACATATTCATTTTTTCTTAAGAGAAGGACTTTTTTGAAAAGACAATGAACAGTTTCATTTTAGGTTGACCACTTCCAGGCTGAAATGCCCAGGAGATGGAAGTGTTTTTTGAATGATAATGAGAAAAAAAAAAAAAAAAGGAACAAATGACAGTTCTAGCATGTCCAGAAATGGCTTTATTCACATTTTTTTCAGCTCAGCTAATGGAATGAAAATTCCCTTCTCACCCAGGGTTATGTGGCTCTGTCAGACTTTGACAGTTGAGGTCTGTGAGAGTACATTGTACTGCATACCTTCTTCACCTCCTTTTGCCCTGTTTGTGTGTGAAGGGAGTGTGGCGTGCATGCACGTATACATGTACATGTGTACACAAGCAGCGCACAACAGGTCCTAACATCTCAGAGACTTTCTCCTCTGGCTTTTTGCCAATATCTTGTCTTCCCCAGCAAAGCAAAGCAAATCTGTGCTGCAGCACTTTCATCAAAAACAGGGTAAACAGAGAGCTGGATTGGGCTCTGAGAAGCCAGAGCTTTCTCCCTGATGACCAACTGATGGACATAAAATTGTCAGAGCCTCCCCTACTGCTAAAGGGGATGCTCTACCTTATTGCTGAGGTGTTGAAGGCCCTTATTCCAGGCATTTGCTGCTCTGGGGATGCCCATTAGAGACCAGTCCTTGCCCACCCAGAAGGGAGTCCTGTTGCAGTTACGTGGATCAGGTTTGATTCCGAGGTGCAGTGCTGAGCACGGGGACACCACTGGCAAGTTACTCTGCTGGGAGGGAGGCTGCATAGTGCTGAGCAGGGACCCTCTGTTCCAGCCGAGACAGAGGGGCTTGCTTCCCTGGAAACATGAAATCTGCTTCAGTGTTTTTGCTTAAGATGAGACACCACTCTGTGGCAGCTTTGGGTCTCTGTGAGGAATGAGAGTAGTGCTACAGAGCTTGCAGTGTGTAGCCAATGGCTAAATGTAGTTTATTCCCTGGGTACCAGCAATTGTGTAGCTCCTGACTCCTACTAATGGCATCTAGCAAAAGCAACAGTTGAATTTTCTTCCCCGGTGTTATTCAGAGTCCCAGGAGGAAGTGCTGCTGTTGTACCAGAACCTGGAAAAACATATCCCTTTCAGACATTAGCATTGAAAATTTCCTGTGGTATTTTACTTTTGAAACTGGCCTCTCTACTTTCCACTGCTGTTACAGATGTACTGGAAATCTTGTTACACTCCTAGAAATTGCACCTCTGTCCCTACAGTGAAGGATGTAGTCCACCAGATTGGTTTATTTGTTCTTTCTGTACAGCTTCTGTTACCTGTTTCTGCTCCTCTGACCTGTCTTTCTTCCCTGTTCCTAGGCAGTATATGGTGCTACTGCCCTTTCTGATACACACTGATTCTCCTGAGAAAGTTTGTGTACAACTGACCCACCTGAATGAGTCTGTGACGCTGAGTGCCACACTCGAGTATCAAGGGGAAAACAGGAGCTTGATTGATGACGTGGTGTCAGAGAAGGATGTGTTCACCTGCATCCCTTTCTCTGTGAGTATCTCATCCTTGTGGGCTGGTCCCTTGTGCCAGGGATAAACTATAAGAGCACTGAATAGTAATGACCAAAGCAACACTGTATAGGTATTCACTTTCCTCTTGGCCAAAGGTATGTCATGTCCATCCTCAACACCCTCTCACTGCTGATCTCCTCAGCATGCTACTTCAGTGGGAAAGGCTGAATCCTGAAAA
Source organism: Todus mexicanus (assembly GCA_013389965.1). Lineage (NCBI taxonomy): Eukaryota > Metazoa > Chordata > Aves > Coraciiformes > Todidae > Todus > Todus mexicanus. The sequence continues at coordinate 31,864 of WEIS01042409.1, forward strand.
GCCAGCCCTTCTCCAGGACAGGAGAAGAGGCCAGGAGAAATAAGTGGGTTTAGTATTGACTCTCCTGATAGCTGTTTAGTGAAGAATTTCTTCAAATGGCTCTTCACATCATCATTCAGCAGCTACAGATTGTCACTTGAGTGCCTTCAGTTGGGATAAAGCTTTTGAACCTCTCATATTTTTTACCTTGTAGATATAGTACACTGAATTAATGTAAGAATCTGGAGCTGTGATTGCCTGTGTCTGAAAAAAGAGAGTGAATCGGGAAATTCATAGTTTAATGTAATTGATAGCCCCAGAGACTATAACAAATTGTGGTTAACTAGGAAAGTTGGCCATCTGTCTCAGAACATAGATTGCATCTTAGATTACATCTTTGGCCTGAAGGCTGAAGAACTGGCCTTCAGAGCAATGAACATGTTGGCATTAATCTCTGGGTTTGTCAGATGTGGGCTGAAGATTGACTTCTGTCACTTGGAGAGAGATTTGGCATGTCCGCTTTGGAAAATGAAATGTTCTGCAAGGACTAGGGACATTATCTGAAAGAAAAGGGGGATTATTCCATTTTCCCTGTGAATGTCAAAATGAAAAGGACAGAAAGGTGTTGGTTAGGGCAGTAAGAATTTCTTAAAATCGGGTGTCCAATTTGGGAGTTCCTTTGCTGCACAATAGTTGCACAATCACTGCACAGCAGTAGGAATGAGTAGAAATATGCATCAAGTAAAGATGAGTCTCTTGTTCCTGATTAGTTCCCCTTACCCCTGTACTGAGTCCATCAGAATTATATTTGATCTCTTATTTCATGAAGGCCAGTTCAGTTTAGAAAACCTTTAAAGTTGGTCCATAACAGACATGCATTCTTACTCTTCAGCTTCCAAAATCAAATAGCCAGTCGCCAGTCACATTTGTCACTGTGACAGTGAAGGGGGCAACGCTGCAGTTCAGGAGCCGCAAGTCAGTGCTGGTCAAGAATTCTGAGAGCTTGGTCTTCGTCCAGACAGACAAACCCATCTACAAGCCGGGACAGACAGGTACTGGGGAAAGGGTGGAGATTTGCATTTGAAGCAAAAATTCGTACTAAAACTGCTGGACTGTGCTGGCCAGATGTTGACTGCTCTCAGTGGGAGCCAGAACCTCATGTTTTTTAATACTCCATGTGGGAACAATTTGGGGAACCTTAAGACACTTGCAAGTATCTGGAGCACCTGTACACACTCCTTCTGTCACTGGGAGCTTTGTTGTTGTGCTCCATGCAGTTAGGGTCCATAATAAAATCAGAGAAAGACTGGACATCTATCATGTAGAGAACAGGGCCAAAATTAAGACTAAGTCATGAAATAGATTTAGAAGCAGCGGATGATTCTACTCAATGAAGACAGAAAACTATATAAGCCATTTATTCCTTCTGGGCCATTGATCTCCTAAATTTGGCTGGGACAGAAATGGATGTCCTAAAAGAGGCACTGAATTCTCTATCCATCCAGAGCCAACACAAACTTTCAGCCAAGTCCTGAAATAATTTGCTTGCATTCATCCTTCCTAAGAAGTCACTCTAGTTATAACAAAATTAGAAGACCCATGTGAATTCCAATGTAAAAATGTATCCTCGAAAAGGAGACAAAGGCAACTTAAATTTAACTATTGTCCTACTTAATGAGATTCTGATGCCCATGATTAGTAAGACATTCGCAGTGCCATGGATTTGCTCTTAACATCCTCTTATTCATGTAATTTCTTACATGGGCAACCTTGTAGCATGACTTAACTTTCTAGTGAATGGAATTTATTTAGAAGAGAACAGCTCTGCTCTCTGTTGTACCATTTGTTTTTGCAACTGCTGTTTTCTGGTTGGTGACTGCTGTGGAACCTCACTGTCTGCCCTTTTCCATCAGTCCTGTTCAGAATTGTTTCTCTGGATAAAGACTTCCGTCCCTTGAATGAGGTGGTAAGTATGGTACTTCCTTTTCACTAGTTATTTGGCCTTAAGTCATCTAATGGGGAAAGGGAAGAAAAGTGTCTTTTGGGGAGAGCTTTCAGCAGAGTGAGATAATTGTGCAATTCCTGGGTTACTTCAGATCTTGTTAATAGGGTCTGTTTGTCAAATTTCTGCATAAAGCTGACTTTCTGCATTCTTGGAAAGGTTTGAAAAACTTCAATGAATGGCGCTGGTATAGACACCTCATCAGTGAGCAAATCTGCCATCATCACAGTGTACACCTGCTCTTATTAGTGTTGCAGATCATCCAGACTTAGTAATTTCAGCTGATTTTTCTGCCTGAGATGAAGGATTTCCCCCTTTCCCCTCTCCCCCCGCCGTCAAAATCCTCCGTTGTGCCATAACAGGAACTTTTTTCTTTATCTTATTGAGTGTCATTTGACTGTGTTACTTGCACTCGGTCTAAGTACACTGTTTCTTCTCTTCTTTTTCTAGTTTCCACTGGTGTATATAGAGGTATGTACAAATATTCAATTCATGTTCACATCTATTGCATCTCAATTTAGGCAGAATAACTGCCACTTGTCTCAAGCTGATTCTTGCCTATTTTATGTATTAAGCAGGTCCATTACATTAATTTGAATGTACAGAGCTTTAACTCACATGGTGGCAACCATATACTCTGGGCCCAGGTTACAGCTCCTTCTATTGTCCAGCTTTGGGCTCCCCACACAACTCTGCTAGTGCCTCCCACTCCTACCCCGCAGCCTCCTGAAACGCTGGGGCTGGCCTCACCTCACTGCTTTTGCTCTTGCTTCTTAGTTCTTATTGCAGACTCACACTGTTCTCACAAACTCATTGTGATCTCATTATCTGTAGGACCCAAAGAAAAACCGTCTGTACCAGTGGACAAATGCAGAGTTAAAGAGGGGACTAATCCAACTGTTCTTCAACCTTTCCTCTGAACCTATGCAAGGGACCTATACAGTGGTGGCACAGAAGACCTCTGGGAAGACAGTTCGGCATCCTTTCTCTGTGGAGGAGTATGGTGAATGTTGTTGCAGTTTCAAGTTTCTAACAGCTAGTCCCGTGGGGCATGAAATCTTAATTGAACAGAGCGATAGATCTGATCAGGATGTTCAGTATGGTTGGAGAAAGGTCTTTGTGTCCTCTCCTTCCCAAGAATCATCCCTTTCCGAGGGCTGACAACTGAAGGACTTGAGCAACCTGTCTCCACTCCTTCCTAGCCCCAGGCCATGCAGTGCAACTCTTCTGACTGCCCACCTTGGCAAGGCTCCCATCAGGAGTAGCAGTGTGCTTGGAGCAGTCTGTGCTGGCAACCACAAGCCTCACCTCCCTTCAGAGGTGATTTAAATCCACAGCCTCATCTCCAGTTGGCTACACATTGGTCAAGTGTCATGCTATAAGACTAAGTCTACCCTGCCTAAGGCCCAAAGTCCTGGCCTTTTGATGTAGGCTGGTGCTGTCTGTAAATTCAAATTTTACCTTTCCTCCCTCACAAGCTAAGGCTATAGCTCACATGACACCTTAGTGCCTTAAACTGTTTCTGGTGCACTCACCCCTATGTCAGTTCCATCTGCTTGGCTAGAAAATGGTATCCCAATACATACCTGCACATGGTCACAATCAACATAGCTTCCCACCCCAGAAAGCCAGCTGCAGCCCTTGTTACATGATCTGACTTGACCTGGCTCATGCAGCAGAGATGAGTCCTAGAAGATGAATCTGGAAGTCCTTTGACCTCTTTCAATTGCAAGACTGTTCCTGTGCACTGAGTCCCTCCTAGTTCTCCCAAGACTGTCACCGTCCACTTCCCCTCCTGCAGCTGGATTTGGATGTGATGTCATCCTGTGCTAAGTCACCAGGGATGCTATGAGGTGTTCCTATTTTGCAGATTGGTAAGATCTACATGCTTTGGAAATGTACAGATCAGGCTGCAGTCCCAGCCCTGTGTGTCTGTGGGAGACCTCTGCTGACTTAACTCCCTATTTGACTGTATCCTACTGCTGTGGGGCTGATAACCCATGTATTATCTAAGGAGCTGATGTATTTTAATAGCTGGTGTAACAATCCTTGTCTTCTTACTTGAGACAGTGGTTGGCTGAGTGCTGGTGGCTTTCTTTGACTTCAGTGGGATGTACAGGTGACAGAAGCCTCTAAAACGTGACTATTTAGATGCAAAAGGGTTTCAGGTCGTTTGTAAGAATAGCCTCTGAGCAGCCTTTATGTCTCACTCATGTTATATTCCACCACATAGACTGTTTTCTTTTGGTTCTGCTGCAGTGCTGCCAAAATTCGAAGTAACAGTGAAAATGCCCAAGGTGATCACCATTCTTGATGAGAAGCTGAAGGTGACAGTTTGTGGTCTGTGAGTGTCATTCTTTCAAGTCCTTCTTGGTTTCAAGTTTTTCTTCAGCTACTCCAGATGAGAGACTGAGATATGATATTTCATTGTATTCCTCAATAATTTTGGGATCCCAGGATCAAACTGACTACACTTACCATTAGACAAAAGGCAACAATTACTGCTTGAGGCACTTCGTATGTAGTGTGTAGAAACATATTGTTCTTTTGGATTTTTGGAGGGACTTTTTTGGCATATTCTTTGAGTCATAGAGGACTTCAGCTACAGTCCTAGGCAAGACGTCTTCAGTTTAATTTACCTTGAAATGATATCTTAACTGTGGCTTCTGTTTGTCATTTTTGGGGAAACCATAACTAATGTAGCTGCTCTCTTTCCTTTGAGCCCCATCATTCTATTCCATATAGCACTCTTCTGTGCATCTTGCAGGAAGAGTCATGACTCAGGCTGAAGAATGAGCCAAAAGACCCAGTGCACATACATACACAAACCTGTTCCATCAAAATTGGACAGTGGGGTAGATATTTGCAGCATATTCTCCAAAATGAGGGGTACTCTCGATTAAATCATCATTAATGAATTCTAAACACTTTTGTGTAATTCTCAGTGATACAGTGAGGACTACAAGATTCAGTGCTCCTGCCCCCATTGCCAAGTTGATGCTAAAATCTTACCAAATTTCTTTCTACTTTTTATTTCCTATGATGACCTTGCTGTACCCTGGAGGCAGCTCTAGTGAAGAGTCCTATCTTCACTGAGGGTGAGCTAGTAACTTTTCCCCATTCCTCTTACATTCCTAATGGCTCTGTTTTTCTTTCAATCCTCCGTGATGGTAGATACACGTTTGGGAAGCCTGTTACTGGCCTTGTGAGCTTCCGTGTGTGCCGAAAGTTTGAACACAGAGCCACCACCTGCTATGGCGAAGAGGCTAAAGCAGTGTGTGACGAGTTCTCTGGACAAGTGAGTCATGATTACTTTTGTGGGTAGAGTGATAGTAGTAAGTGTGCCTTGTAGGGATAGGCTTGATCTGAGCATGTATAAGCATAATGTGAAAAGCAGAAGGACTCCATATATTTTCAGGAAGCCTGAATAAGGAGGAAAGATTTGGTACAAGATAAAATGTGAAAGGTAGAAGTAGGGGGAAGGTCTGTGCAGAAAGATGTGTGTAAAGGCAAGAAGTTGATGGAGAAGTAAGAGATGAAAGAAACAAAATTTCAGATGGAATGTAGAGCTTTTAAGAGACAAGCAAGATAGAAAAGGCATGAGTGAGGAGAGCAGAGTTGGGGTTAGCTTACAGTAGAGACAGTTGCGTGAGATCAAAAGTTGGTATTATAAGCAGGAAAGGAGCACAAACCAGGGGAGGTGTAATGCAGTTTGAGCAAGAAGGAAAGAAATACAGGTTTAGCAGCAGTGGCTAGGACAGACAGAAAAAAAATACCACTTTTTTCACTCTTCAGACTAGCAAGGCTACAAGAGCAAAATTGAAGCTGTTTGGAGCTTGGATGGGTACAACAGTGCTAGCTTAATTGACAGAAGCTGGGGTAATAGCAATTGTGGAAACATGCCAGGACAAGAAAGCAAGCAGAAGACATTCTTATGGTCCTTGCAGTCTGCTGCAGTACTTTTCCCACAATTGCCTCTGCCACTGCTGTTGTTACCCATGTCAAGAGAAAATATGAATACTGTGGTGCTAATCTCTGTTCCTGGCACCTCTTTATTTTTCTGTGGAGACCTGCCTAGTACATGAAGATGCTGAAGAGAGGTGGCAAAGTTTGGAGATACTTTTCCAGCTCTCATCTTCTTTCTACACAAACACAGGCTTTGATTTATGTATCACTTACATAGCTTGTGCATTTTAAGTCAGCAGCTATATTCTAATGTGCCTGATGCCTGGCAAACATTTCCTGTGTGGCATACACTTGGATAATTCCCTGTGCTTCTGTATCAAGTGTATCCAATTTCAAACTTCACACACACATGCATAAATATAATCTAGGTTGCAAACTCTCTGCTTTGTTGCTGCAAGTACTGGCTCCTTGCCAAAGTACTTGTGCACTTTCCAGTTCTGATAAAAACAACAGAAGGAATGATCTGTGAGGTTATGGCTTCTCTTCCAGTTCAGAGCCATGCACAGTGACGGATTCATTAAGTTGGATAAACATTATACAAATGAGACTATAATGATCTTGTTTTCCTCCTGCAGACAGACAACTATGGCTGCATTTCTGAAATTGTGAAGACAAAGTTATTCCAGCTCAAGAGAAGTGGATATGAGAATAAGCTTCATGTGGAGGCTAGGATTAAAGAGGAGGAGACAGGTATGAATTATGTGGATCAAAGAGCTGTGTAATAAGCCTAGGAGAGACCAGAAGAGGGGCCTGCCAAGTAGGAATGAGGGAGAAATCAGACTCTTGCTTTATTGAAATCCTGAAGTTTTGATACCTGGAGGCCGGGAACATCAACAGCAAAGGAGGGTTAGCCTGGAGTAATAGTAATTCTAGTGAGACAGAGGCAAATTAATTCTTCTTGCTTCATCCTGCAGGACTGGAGTTGACTGGAACAAGCTTCTCTGAGATCACAACCACCATTAGCAAAATCACCTTTGAGCATTCAGACTCCCACTACAAACCTGGAATTCCATTCTTTGGGCAGGTAGGGAAACCACGGGAATGGAATACCATGAGTGCCAAACAATCATGCTACTAAACCTCCTAGACAGATACAAGCTCCTCCTCTACAAAGATGCTGGACCTTAGAGCTGCTGATCACTGTAGGCCTCCTCTTCTCTGCAGGCCTCTTGAATTGGGGAACAGCAGCTGCGAGCACAGCCTTCTGTCCCTGTGATTTCACTTTTCCAGTCAAGGAAAATTCTGCTTTTCCAGTCACCTGTTTAATAGAACGACTACAAGGGATGTGTGCATGTCAATCCCCACATCCACTCCTCCGACCCAGAGGTGGAGATAAGAAAGGGCCAAAGAAATAATATTCAAAAAGTTTGCAGCTCTCTCTGAAAGAGATAGGTGATGCATATGTAAAGTGCAGTGGCGGCTTCCTTGTCTGACATGAGCCAAACGCGCTTAGCTTGGTGGTCTATCAGTCTGTTCAGGTGACAGGCACTCCTCTCCTTCTGTACTGCACTGGTTTTGCTTCTCCAGGTGAAACTAGTGGATGGG